>LPNX010554104.1:615301-688762 GCA_001517045.1 Pseudotsuga menziesii
AAAATTGAATCGGGAGTTATACCTAATAGTAGTCAACGCTGGCACCCAATAATATGATGAAGAAAGGGAAGAAGAAAGCTAAGATTTTCGATTATGATTTAGACGCTAAGGTTGTAGAAGTTGAACCTGCACCGAGGATAGAAATTATTCATGAAGATACCAAGGCAGTAACTGGAGCTGAGCCTAAGTTCAAATGGGGTCATATTCATCACTGGCTAATAGAAAAGAAGGTTCTAGAAGCAAGGTTAGAGGACCTAGCCCTATATAATAACGTGTTGAGATCCAGGATAACTAAAGTGACCACAAGACCTTAAATGTTCCCTTGTGCAGAATTCATTAGATGGATTCTGTCGAGGGTAAACCCAATAGGGATGTTGATGAATGATGTAGAGAATAAAGGATTTGCATCCTTTACACCCACATTTTTATCAGCAACATACAGCTTGGCTGGAACTGAATTTAGCATCACACCAAAGTGGGTGAAGGGCTTGAAGATCAATTACACTTCCACGGCTAAGATGATGATGATTGAGGGGGAAAATTCTAGAAACAAGTAGTCGAGAGAATATGAAACAACTCACCTAAAGACCCCATACAGATTAATAGTGTTGTTGTTTAATAGGATTTATGGAAGAGCCGATGGGAGGTTCTACAAATTTGGATGGATTTCACTTATATACCACATAGCCCTGAAAGGAACAGTTTTCAACTGGGTCAACATTATAGCCAAGAATTTTTCCACCACTATCAAGGTATCCCAAGAAGGTCTGCACCTTAGTAAATCTAAATTTTACATGCTTTCCTTTTTAGTATACTACATATTCTACCGCCATTGGTTTGAAGGACTAAAGTCTACATGGAAGGGAGGGAATGCCCCCATATATACAGCCTATCAAATGTTGGGGTCTCACAAGTATCACAACCACTATCACATGATCTATGAGGAGTTCATGATTCCCTTATACAAGTTGATCTTTCTAGAAGAATGTCTATGCTTATCTGAAGGAGCTTTGGAGTCTATTAAGGAATATGGGGATTATTTTTTCACAGAAGAAGGCACGTATTTAAGGATGTATGGGGGAAAAAAAGATCCATTATTACTACCTAAATACGCAACAGATTATATATTCCATAAATAATCTATCAGAGAACTCTTTCTAAATGGATTAAGAAGCCACTTGTTTGATCTGAAGAAGGCTATTTATCCACCCTTACCCTTATATGTGGATAGTTACAAGTTTACCAAGGTCAAGAATGCCCCTGAGTTTGTCAAGGAGCTTGAAATTTTTCATTTTGGGGAAAAGTATTTTCATTGGAATGACTTTCAAGGAAAGGTTGTTTCCTATAAGGCAGCACTCAAAGTAAATTTTGAGTATACTGATTATGTAAACAAAAAATAAGAGAGGTACAGGAACATTTATAGCCTAACTGCCCTAAATAAGAAGTTGAAGCTAAAGACGGTATCAGCTAGGGATAAAGGTAGTGGAAGTAGAAATTTAGAATCAAAGATTCAGGAAGAGGAAGATACCAATAAATTAAAAGAAGATACTACCCGGAGAATGGAAGAAGGGACCAGAAAGCTCTTAGTAGAGGAAAAGCAGTGAGAATAGGAAGAAGAAGCTTTCAGGAAAGAAAAGAGAAATAAAGAGGAAGCTTCTGAAGGTGATATTGTTGAGCTAGAAAAATCCATAGCTCAAGAAGCTTTGAATCCGGGACTAGTACAAGACCCAGAAGATTGTACAGAAGAACAAAGAAAGAAAAATGAAGGAGATCTGGATGGTGAAGATCAAGGATAGAGCCCTTCCCGAAAGAACCTAGAAGACCCCCCATCCACTTTAGGAACCATACTTATAGGAGGCCACCTTCCCATAGTTGAAATGGTATTAGTACCATTTACCCCACCCAAAGAGTATGGCATCACATGTCTAGAGGATGTATAGTTCTATCCCAAAACAAAGTCAATCGTTTGGATAATAAAGAAGACTCTGAAGATGGGAGATCGACCCCCGATCACCACAGTCACAGAGAGAATAGTTGTGAAAAATGTTGAAGATAATACAAAGAAAATGGCCTCCTTGGGCATTGTAAATGCATATGCAAATTCTCACAATATTCACAAACTCACAGAGAACCTTGAGCATTTCAAGGGAAAAATGGCCAAGATGAATGTAGTTTCGAGGAAAGAGGAAAGAGTGTACAGAGAATCCAAGAGAATGTACGAAGATACTCTCTCAGACTATGAAAAGATGCAGCAATATTACCAAATTCTGAGAGAAGAATGGGACACTTTGAAACAATCCAACATGAACCTTATTAAGGAAAAAGGGGAGTTATAAAACAAAATTTCAGGATTGGTGTTAGATTTTTAACATTTAAGCTATCATTATATTAGGATCTTTGACTTAGAGAATAACAAGCACAGCAATCAAACACAAGAGACAATGAACACAATATTTTTACTCGAGGAAACCATAAATGGAGAAAACCCCGCAACATCCTCAGAGATAGAATCAGCACCAAAAGTAAAACCCCAAAATAGTAAGATGATCTCCCAACAGCAGTAGCCTCTTTCTTTCTAGCCCCATCAACTTCTTCTCTCTCAACTATGCACTACAATTGAGTGTGAGTGAGTGTGTGATAAAGAGAGAGGATCACTTTCTATTTATAATAATTCTCGACTTGACAATAACTCACTAGGGCCGACTTCTCTAGGAGTGTCTAATAACCCTAGGGCCCTGCAAATGCAGGGACTTTAACCCTTGATCAATAGGAGGGTTACCCATAATGACTTGACATGACTTGTTTACATTATAGAAACTCCCCATAACATCGGGGCATGACATGACTCAATTACATTACAAACACTTCCCGTAATAAACATCGGGGTACAATACATAAGATATACAAGTGAATACATTCCGAAGTTACAATTACATCAACACTTCCTCTTAACTAGGAAGGTATTCTCTCGACACAATTTAACAACACAAGTATTTTTGTCTATATCATATGGATCATCATTGAGTCCTCATCATATTCAGGTCATCTTCATCTTCAAGTCATCTTCATCTGGATCTGGATCATCATCACTGGATCTGGATCATCACTGGATCTAGATCATCATCATTGGATCTGGATTATCACTCGATCTAGATCATCATCACTGGATCTGGATCATCACTCAATCTGGATCATCTCTAGTTCTGAAACATCTCTGCTGGATCATCATCACAGGTGCTATCTCTTGATTTTAACGTCCTTGACCCTCCGACCAGTGAAGAGGACGCTACTATACATCAAATCATTTGGGGATCTAGCCCCATGAACATGAACATACATATACATATAATGCTGAAGGATGATACTTTAAATCATAAAACATATCACGAAGCATAACCATTCATTATACACAATGGAAGCAAAACATATCAATCAACACTTCATGCATATATTGATCAGCATTTAACATGTATATCAGCATTCATTAACATTAAATATGATTGTAGACACAAGTTGGGTAAGGATACTTATCTTATAAAAAGCTTGTTTCGCAACCAGCTACGTCACTACAACGTTCCACCCAACCATAGGCTTGCGTGCTATTTAATCTCCAAGCAACACTGCCACCCCCGAGTTGGGCATGATTCCCCAAGGAATAAGGAGCTAAAAAGACTTACACATAGCCATGGATAACAACACCACAAGGGTACGTAGTTTAGCCAAGCCAACACAGCTGGGTTTATCAGGTGAACAATGGATCAGCAAAGCCAACAAAGTTGGGTTTATCAGGCCATCCAGGAGCTGGGAAAGGATAATGCTAGGCTGGTGAGATCATTGAAGAGCTACAGACACCAACACCAAAACAAGTTTGGATTCTAGAACACCCACACACACCCAACACAAGGAAATCAACCCTTTCTCTGTAATACAGTCCCTCAGACCCTGATCTCCCTTCCAGTGCTATTCAAGGGTTGTGGATAAGGAATCTAGCTCAGTGGCTCTATCTATGTGGTTCTTAGTCCACCAAGTTTCTCAAGCATCTTAGGCACTCATTCACCAATCCAATGCAGTCCAAGGAAAAAACCACTACATGCAAGTAGCCAAACAACTATTCAAGCTTTTACAGGGGGGGAAAATACAATTGACCAGAATTCAGGTACTCACAACAATATTCAACCGATACTACCATAAAAAGGAAAGATACATCCAAACAATTCATGGAAATGCTAGCCCATTGTTGGGCAATAGGGCAGACCCGGGGTTAAATCTTTTAAGTCGCACCAACAAAAGACCCACTGTGTTGGCCCTTTCAGCAACAACCTGCGCACAGGTTGCAGTCTCACCCGAAACAGCAATGGGGTGCCGCAAAATCAGGTTTCTGCAAGCAGAGAGGGATATTACTGTACCTTAGCATTTACTAACTTATTAATCAATAGTTACACAAATGTGTCATTCACTTTTATACAACTTCGCAGATAGATAAACAACCGTGACTTGCTTAACCCACTACAGGGAATTCACAGTGAAGCTTTTTATTAGCAGTGATATAAGTTATCAAATGTATACAGTTATTAATGCATAAAAGACAACAGAAATAGAAACAACACAAGAAACCACAACGCCAAATATAACATGGTTCACCCCCAGTGTAGGGGCTACGTCCACAAACTGTGTTTTATTCAACTTGCTACAAAACCACAATTTGATCTGCGCACTCAACTGCAGATCCCTTTCAGTCCTTAACAGCCGTGCACACAGCAGCAGGCCTCTGCGCACACAGTTGTAGATCTTTTCTCAATCTTCTTACAAAAACCCTCTGCGCACATAGCTGCAGAGGTCGTCCATGCACACAGCTGGGACTTAACCTTTTCTTACCAATTCAGCCTTTACTTGCCTTAATCTTTCTTACATCATAAAACCTAACCTTTCTTATTTACAAAAGTGCCTATTTATAGCGCATTGTTTACAAAAACATGGATTCAATACCATGGGCACCCAAAACCCTAAAACCTGGTCTTAAGCCATGGGTTTATTACAAAAGAAGACTTTGATTTAACCCCCAACACCCCTAAGACTATTTTCAGTCAAACCCGTGGAATTACCCATCTTAAGGACCGTTGAGGTGCACTCCCAACAGGCCCCTAAGACTCACCAGTGTCCCATCCCAGGGCACTTATCTGCTCGGCTAGTGGTAAAATTTGCTTGGCGAAGACATTGTGCGCTGGTTCCTGGAGTCCGTCCTGCTAGTGGCCGGCTGTCTGCTTCTTTCTGTTGCTTGATATTGGTGCGGAAGAAGGCCTTGTGGGTCCATCTGCAACCCCATCCTTTGGTTGGGTTATCGATACTTAACCATCCACAGCTTGGGATCCCCTGGAATTGTGTGTCACGCTGCATAAGACACACAGCTGCCATGGTTCTGCTATGCCGGAATATTTCAGGGTGGGGCTCGCCAGAGTCGTTTGGCGAGGTCTTATGGCTGTCGTGGATCCATGTTAGAGTAAATTTGTGCCTTCCTTCGCCTGGTTTAGAGAAAACTTCCACCTTCCTGTGTACCTAAACCGAATACGACTGTACTGGAAGATTACTCAGAAGGTTCTGCAATCCTCTCTCTCTGAACTCTCGTACTAGCTCCTGGACTTCACAATTGTTTGACATGGCTCCCGGCGGACAAAATCCACGAAGTGATTCGAGGAAGATTTCATAAGACAATGTAGCTTACTTATAGAATTCTGTTACAGAATCTGTCATCATAGTGTAGTAATGACATCAAATCTGCTTGAATACCAAAAATCTCATCACACCCCGCCTGAGATTTTCCTGAAATCTCATAATTACAGTTATGAAGAGTAGCTCACGTGCCACCGCCGTCAGATGTATTTGGTCCCATCCATCTCATCCTAGGATGCGACATAGTTCCACCCTACGACATAACAACCACTTCGTCACAGGTTGAACCTGCGTCCCCTGACCAACCTTCGGCTTCCCATACGACATTCCCCAGCGTGGAGAGCAGCTATGCTGGGTACGTAAAATTTTCTTTCTTGGTGCTACCTTCAAGTCTGAGGACTTGGCCTGTCCCTGTACTTCTTTAGACGACTCCCATTTATCATAGAAGGGAAGAGCTCTCCATTCAACTTAGCTAGTTGGACTGCGCCCCCATCAGTAACTTTCTGGACTATATACGGTCCCTTCCAATGTGTTTTAAAATTTTTGGGGAACTTCATAAATTTGCTATCATAGAGGAGCACAAGATCACCCTGCTGGAATTGTTTCTTCTTAATGTGTCTGTCATGCCACGCTTTTTCTCGAGCTTTCTGGACCTGTTGCTGGAAACCTGTAGTAAATCTATCCTCCTCGAGTTCTAGTATCTGTTCCAGTCTCTCTGTTATTATGGCTGGGTCATCCATCTCGGTAAAAGCAGATATTCGAAGGCTGGGAACAATGTATTCCATCAGCATGATAGCTTCTTTCCCATAAACCAATTGGAAGGGTGTATGACCTGTCAACTTTTTGCAAGTAGTTCTGTAAGCCCATAGCACTGCTGGAATGCGAAGGTCCCAATCATTTCTGTTAGCATTACAAA
Organism: Pseudotsuga menziesii; assembly: GCA_001517045.1. Classification (NCBI taxonomy): domain Eukaryota; kingdom Viridiplantae; phylum Streptophyta; class Pinopsida; order Pinales; family Pinaceae; genus Pseudotsuga; species Pseudotsuga menziesii. Next base: position 621,885 of record LPNX010554104.1, read on the forward strand.
TATTCGTCAAAGCATGCTCCAGGATCTTATTAAAAGCTTCGACAGTCCCATTGGCTTGTGGATGATAGGATGTACTTTTATAATGGTATACTTGAAATTCTTCAGTCAGTACTGCAATGGTTTTATTTAAGAAATGTGATCCTTGATCGCTCATAAGGACACGAGGACACCCAAACCTGGACAAGATGTGATCGAAGATGAATTGCGCAGCTGTAGCAGTGCTACAGTTCTTGACCGGTTGGGCTTCATCCCAACGGGTAAGGTAGTCAGTTGCTGTAATAATATATCTCGCACCAGACTTCTTCACGGGGGGGTTGATGGGGCCAACAAAGTCAATGGCCCATTTGTCAAAAGCTTGTAAGGTTACCTACAGAACTAGGGGAATTTAATCCCATCGAGATGGTTTGCCTATCCTCTGACAGACGTCGCAGCTGTGGCAATATTCTCTTGCATCCTTATGAACGGTGGGCCACCATAAGCCGGCTGTCAAAATATTCTGTGCTGTAGCTTTCCCTGCATAATGACCTCCCGCCGCACCAGAATGTGCCTCGGCCAGAATCAGGGGTCGTTCATGATCCAAAACACACCTGCGCAGTATTTTATCCGGTCCCATCTTATACAGCTGACCGGATATTAGAGTGAAGTCTACTGCTCGCACTACCAGCTGCTTTTTCTGTTGTGTGGTCATTTCAATAGGTGGAAACCCTATAGACAAGTACTGAGCAATATCCTGGAAGCAGTCATTGACTATCTGTATGGAAAACAGCTGTGCATCAGGGAGGCCCTCTTCCAAACCGGTCGGTTCTTCGCCTGACTCGAGCCTCGACAAGTGGTCAGGTATGAGGTTCAGTCTCCCAGGCTTAACTATGATTTTGAAGTCATATTCTTGGAACAGAATCAGCCATCTACATATTCTTCCTCCTAGCACTGGCTTATTAACCAAATATTTCAAAGCATAATGGTCGGTGAACATCTTAAAATGTGATCCTAATAGATATTGTCGAAACTTCTGTAGTGCATACACCATAGCAAGGCCTTCCTGCTCGGTTGTAGTATAATTTTTCTCTGCAATGGATAATTTTATACTGGCAAAAGAAATAGGGTGGTCGATCTGACCTGCGCCTGGTTGAGCTAATACCACCCCTAGAGCAATGGAGGATGCGTCGACATGCACATGAAATTCTTTGTTCCAGTTAGGAAATACTAGAATAGGGGCAGTAACCATTTTTTTCTTCAAAATATCTAAGCTGGCCTAGCACTCCGGTGTCCATTCGAACCTATTATCTTTTTTCAACTGCCTTTCCATCGGAGCGGTAATTTGAGCATATCCTTGGATGAATTTTCTGTAGTAACCAGTGTGACCGAGAGTTGTGTGCAGTTGCTTGACGGACTTCGGGGGTGGCAGATTTACAATAATAGCTATCTTCGCAGGATCCATCATCAATCCCTGCTTACAGACAACATGACCAAGGATAATTCCAAAAGGGGCACAAAAGATACACTTTTATATTCAAAGCAATCTGGTGTTGTCTACACTTGTTTAACATAAGTCTCAAGCTAGTGAGGTGATCTTTTACTAGCCCAAAAATAGTCCAATCATCAAAATACAATTCTAAGAATTTATGTATATACTCCTTGAACGCAAAGATGACGACCCTAGAAAATATAGCAGGTGCATTCTTCATCCCAAAGGGCATGACAATATACTGAAAGGATCCCATTTCGGTAGCAAATGTTGTCTTATGTCGGTCTTCTGGAGCGATTCGGATCTCATGGTAGCCAGAAAACCCATCAGTGAAAGAGTATATTTCTTGGCCTCCAACATTGTCGAGCACTTCATCTGTAAAGGGGGTAGGAAAGGGATCATGCAGATAGGCATCATTTAATTTCCTGAGGTCGACACAGATGCGGATTTCACCCTTGGTCTTCTTCTCCTGGACCACCATAGGACTGACCCACTCAGATTCTTCCACAGGCTCAATTATTCCTATGGCGAGCATTTTATCCAGCTCCACCTTAACCTTTTCTTTATACTTTGGATTCAATCTATAAGGCCGCTGTTTCACAGGCTTAGCATCAGGTTTCAAAGGGATCTTCATTACGCCAATATCACCCAAGATAACCTTCATTTCGGAAAACTTTGTTGGAAAAAGATCTTGGTACTCGTGGAGAAGTTGGGTTACCTTGCTGACCATTTCATCATCCCAATAGTCACCAATTGTGGCAAGCTTAGGCTGTTCTTCAGATCCAATGTTAACTGTGCATGTCTTCAGGGGCTGATTTACTTCCAGGGCTTCGATGATTGGTCCTTGCACATCGCAGCATCCTTCTGACTCAGGGATAGCGATATTGCGTGGGTCCTCATCCTCTTCAATGGTGAAGTTGTAAGATTCTAGGGCATGGGCTTCCTGCACTGTCCAATTCGGGCGCTGTTCTACTAGTTCTTGGTCATCAAAGACCTTGGTATGGATGATCCTGATAGCTGAATCTAGAGCTGGACAGACATCATTAGTAGAAAAAGTATGTATAAAACTATGGACAAGACAGTCCCAACTGACAGTATCTAGGTGGAGCTCAGCTTCCTCATACCAGGTCTGAGCTATTGGTGCCAGTGTATGGACGAATTGATGTACCCATTTGTTCTGAGGTACATACCTCCACGCTTCCTAGAAGTTTGCCAAATGCGCTTATGGACTAGATTTTCCATCAAACTTGCTTCGCACCTCCTCAGGCTGGTCCTTAAATCTCAGTCGAAGGAGCCTCTGACAGGCTTCCCAGTTAGGAAACTGTGGCTTATGGCTCTTCCACCATCTGGCAGCTGAGACTCTGAGTGCTGACTCTAGAGAAGTCATTTTCTGTGGCTTCGGTATTTGACCTGAGAATTGTACGATAAATGGGTCAGGGTCTGTTGAACCATCAAAAGTAGGGAGAGCGCCTGGTTGCGAGCTGAGCCATCGGTGAGATTTAGTAGGTCTGGTACTACTATGGCCATGGAGCTTAGATACTCGGTTCTGCCAACTCGCTAAGTCATCCTCCGAGTTGGTCATGCAGGAGCTACCAGACTCCCAATCTGTGGTAGGAGGATCCTCAGAACCTCTGTCCTGCGTGGTGATAGTGGAGATGTGCTCCACATCATCCTGATCCTTTTTTCGGAGTGGTTCTGTGTACTGTTCCCCCTATGAGGTATCCAGGGGCAGGATGACTCGCAAATATTTCCCTTCAAAGATCATCTGTCTCTTGTTTAGGTTAATAACTGCAGCATTTTCCATTGCCCATTCAATTCCTAACAAGGCTGGGTAGGGGTCGCTGTCATCAATGATCTCAATTACTTCGAAGTCCATAACAGTACTGACCCCGGCAATATCTGTTTGGACACTTAGGAAACTTCCTAGAGGCACAATCCTTTGCTGGTTGGCTAGCCGCAACTGGATAGGGGACCAGGCGAGGGGGGGTTTTCCCATGTGTTCCCAGGTTTGTTTAGTTAACACATTTACGTCGGACCCTAAGTCCAATATAACATCAGTCAAATGATATGCCCCTATCTGAGCATGCAATCTCATTTCCCTGCCGGTTCTGTTCACTCTATGAATAGTTTTGTCTTGAACAGAACTGTGGTGAGGTCCGCAGGAAGCAATGACTTCTTGTAGCTTAGTCAGAGCATCCTAATCTCGTAACAGTTTGAGGCAACTTTGTAAAAAGGAGGATAGGGTACTTACGTTATCCCATAGGGCTTCCTGGGGCCACAAAGATAGTTGCTGAGATTGTGTAGGTGTAACGGATGTGCTAGGGCCAGCAAAATCTTTCTTAGCTTCCATAAATGTCTCTCTTTCCCTTGTGATATCAAATGCTGGGATTTTGACAGGGGCCTTATGAACCCGAGCGTCGGCGAGCTGTATTTCTATATCTGGTGGGTGTGTCGTAGTGCCACTCCATGTGACAACAATGATAGTTGCGGCAGGTCTGGGCTCAACTGAAATCATTTGAATATTCCACGTGGGGGCACTCTGTCGTGCCTGAATATTAGCTATGAGCTGCGGACACTGCTCAATCACATGATCTACCATGCGGTAGTATCGACATGTCCTAGTAGGGTTTCGACAATCGTGAGCCAAATGTCCAGCTTGGTTGCAATTATAACATACCAACTGGCCTCGGCCTCTGCCGTCCATACCACCACGGCCTCCAGACGAACCTCTACCAGAGGCACCCCCCTGGTAACCATAGCTATCACTACTGGGGCCGTCATTACGCACCCGGTAGGAATCATAGGTGCGGCACTCATCCTCATTATGACCTATGGACTTGTATAAATTACAGTAGGGGTTCTTAGGTCCCTGTCCGTACCGTTGCAGTAGGTGACAGTTCTCGGGTCGATGCTGACCTGTTGTTCTGCAGAGCTCACAATATAGAACTTGTGGTGGAAATGGGTCCGGCGCGCCTGTACGCAGGTACTTGCTTACCAGAGGGCACCATTCTTTGTCGTGACCTTCAGTCTGACATTGCGTACACCAACTCTCTTCGCGATCAGGTTTTCCCTTTTTCATCTCGTGAAGTTCCAGGGCCATCGCGGCTAGTTGTGCTTGTATTTGAGCAATACCAGAATCATCTCCGACAGGGGCAGTCTCCAGCTTCATTGTGATTTCCAGAGCCTCTTGCTGGTCAGTAACCTTCTGTTGCATGAGCGGAGTTCGGATATGTGGTAATAATGCCGCGATAAACCATTACTTGTGCTGCGCAGGACTAATGGTAAAGCTGACTTGGTCTAGTAGAACTTTGAATCTCTGGTCAAAGTCCCACACGGATTCACCGCGCTGCTATTGAATCTCTTTGAGCTCAGTGATGCTCTGCGATTCTGATTTAGGCTTTTTAAATTCTTTGGTTATTGATGCCTTAATCTCATCTAGCGTAGGGATCTGAGTACTGGAGAACTTCATGAACCAGGTCAAATCCCTATCCCGGAAAGAAGTAATGAGCTGCGCGGCTCGTACATATGGGTCTGCAATTTTCTTCGCATTCCATACTACTTCGCATAAAAACCAGAACTATTTGGGGTCCTCTGATCCCGTGCCTTTGAAGATGGGAAACTTAATATCATCAGTTAGGCGGGCCATGGCAGTTCTGGGAGAGTTGGGAGGGGACATGATGTCGAGGGAGGGGGATTTACAAAGTCAGATTGACCTGTGGCCGGAATACTCGGACTGGGTTGACTAGCAGACTACGATGGACTTTCAGGGGTAACAGGGCGTCGCTGCGGGGTGACAGGGGGGTTTCCAAGCGAAGGGATTTTCTCAGAGCCTGACTCTTCAGAATTCACAGAGGAAGACGCAGTAGCCTGACCTAAGGAATAGGAGTCAAAATCTCTTTTGTACCTTTTTCCACTTCGCAGCAAACCACTTTGCTCATCGAAGGTGTTATCACTTGCAAACATATGTTAGTACTACAAAGCTATCAGTCTGATTCAAACCACAATATACCCTTTTCAGCCAATAGTATTTTAATCCACAAGCTTAATAAATTCGAAAACTTACCACGGGGACCTTTGAAGAACTGCCGTTCAGCTTCGCTGAAGGAGGTACTTGTGTTAATGGCAAACTCTGTTACGAAAGCTTCCACTGTGTGCATCGTCTAGAAATCAACAGCGCGGGATACCTCATTGTTCACGTGTTGCACAAGATTGACCCTTGTGGGGGTCCACGTGGGAACCCGTCGAGCTTGGTAGTTCGTCCTTCTTTCTGTTAACCTAGACAACCACTGGTGCAACTCTATGTGGATACTACTAAAAAAAATTTCATAAGCATCACAAAAAACATACCTTTGTAAAAAGTCGTGTGCGCTACAACGCGAATTTTTGTTCTCTTGTTGCGTGAATTGCAGATAAGTCTCAGCAAACCAATCACTGATTTTTGTCACAGAGGGCCTCCAGAACATATCCCTTGAGGTATGACGTAAACCCCTCTTGAGCAGATATTGAGTTCAACCGGCAACAGAACCAATTTGTTGGGCAATAGGGCAGACCCGGGGTTAAATATTTTAAGTCGCACCAACAAAAGACCCACTGTGTTGGCCCTTTCGGCAACAACCTCTGCACAGGTTGCAGTCTCACCCGAAACAGCAATGGGGTGCCGCAGAATCAGGTTTCTACAAGCAGAGAGGGATATTACTGTACCTTAGCCTTTACTAACTTATTAATCAATAGTTACACAGCTGTGTCATTCACTTTTATACAACTTCACAGATAGATAAACAACCGTGACTTGCTTAACCCACTACAGGGAATTCACAGCGAAGCTTTTTATTAGCAGTGATCTAAGTTATCAAATGTATACAGTTATTAATGCATAAAAGACAACAGAAATAGAAACAACACAAGAAACCACAACTCCAAATATAACGTGGTTCACCCCCAGTGTAGGGGCTACGTCCACAAACTGCGTTTTATTCAACTTGCTACAAAACCACAGTTTGATCTGCACACTCAGCTGTAGATCCCTTTCAGTCCTTAACAGTCGCGCACACAGCTGCATAGGTCATCCACGCACACAGCTGGGACTTAAACTTTTCTTACCAATTCAGCCTTTACTTGCCTTAATCTTTCTTACATCATAAAACCTAACCTTTCTTATTTACAAAAGTGCCTATTTATAGCGCACTATTTACAAAAACATAGATTCAATACCATGGGCACCCAAAACCCTAAACCCTGGTCTTAAGACGCGGGTTTATTACAAAAGAAGACTTTGATTTAACCCCCAACACCCCTAAGACTATTTTCAGTCAAACCCACGGAATTACCCATCTTAAGGACCATTGAGGTGCGCGCCCAACACCCATGATCAACTCTGAGCCCACAATGCACAAATCTCACTGCAGTCATTGGGAAACTTGTACAAACCGAGAATGGAACAAGTTTCGACTTCCAACTCTGCGTGAGAGACAGAACGCAATCCACAGAACTATGGATGCAATTACAAACACAATTTCAACGATGGGAAGAACATAACATTAAGAAATCTTCCAATGGTGGAAAAAGACACACTCTCTGTGTGATCAGAGGAGAGAAACAATCCCCTAGCCCTCGAATTCATGAGGCAGAGGAGAATTATCTTCTATGTGAATAAGGAAGAAAACCCACTGACTAGCAATCCTAAGAGAGAAGGAGAACCCCCAATAATGGAATGTGGATTCCTTTAACTCCCTCCAGTGAAGGAACTGAATAGGCTCATGATTGGGGTAGTGGACAGGCCAACAGACATGTCATGGAGAGAGAGTGAGAAGGCATGGGCGTGGTCTTTTTTCCAACCAATTTGCTGTCCCAACTAACCAACATAAAATCAAGGTGGTGGGAATAAAATAGAGAGGTGACACATGGCTCTTCCCCATGACTCAAATTTCAACATTCCTTCCCCTTTCCTTATCCTTTAGAATCATGCCCCTTCTCAATTTAGTTTCCATGAACATAGCTGGTTGGGTTATTTAATTAAAATGCGTTCTTACATTATTCCACAATTAAATATATGTCGTATGTCTCGATATCCATCGGTGACCCTTCTCAAAAAAGAAACACAACATAACCAAATCGATGGTGGGGCCTTGGCCTTTAGCTCTGCACCATGATTATTTACAATATACGTATCATGTATTTTTAATGTAAGCAAGGTTAAAACTGGGGTATTACATTCCCCTCCCCCTTCAATAGCACTGTCCTCAGTGCTTTACAAGAGTGAACAAAATGCTACACTGGTACCGCCTCAATGTTCTACATAATTGAACAAAAATGGATGTGTCAATTGCAAGGCATCCTCCAGCTCGCACGTAGCTTCTTCAGGTCCATAATTCTCCCATTGCACCTTTACTTGCCCTATGGATCGGTTATGGAGCATTGTGAACTTCCTATCGAGGATCCACATTGGCTTAGTTTGGAACTCTCCCTCAGGTTCCACTTGAATCACATCCCAATTTATCACATGGTTATGATCATGTACATATTTCTTAAGCAAAGAAACATGAAAAACATTATGAGCTCTAGTACTATCAGGCAATGCAGTGCTACCCATTAACTCTTTCTGTCTACCCATCTATCTGAGGATGGTATGCAGTGCTAAAGTTTAACTTTGTACCCAAATCTACAAACAACCCCTTCCAAAAATTGGAAGTGAACTTGACATCTCTATCAGAAACTATTTCCTTTGGCAATCCATGGAATTTGAAAATCTCCCTCATGAAAATCTTTACAATGTCATCAGTATTATGTGTAGACTTCACTGGTATAAAATGTGTTGCCTTTATCAAATTGTCTACTACAACCATGATGTATTCATGTTGTCTCCAAGTCATCAGCAATCCTGTAATAAAATCCATGGAAATAACTTCCCATTTCCATTCCGAAACTGGCAAAGGCTGCAACAAACCTACTGGATTTCGATGCTCAACCTTCACCTGTTGACATTTCATGCACCTTGAAAATGTATTCAGCCATGTCCTTTTTCATACCTGGCCAAAAATACTTCCTTCTAGCTGTAGCAATTATCTTCTGATATCCTAGGTGACTAGAATACAGAGCTTGATGGATTTCATCCATAACAATTCTCCTCAAATATGCTACTTTCAGAATATAAATTCTGCCCTTAAAAGTGAGAATCCTATCTTCTTCCAATTTATATCCCTCATACCTCTTCTCAAGACTTTTCTACTGCAATTTGTCTTTTACCTGCTCATACAATTCATCTCCGACAACATGATTTGCAATCTTGTTGGCTATCTGGGAAGACCCATGTTTACTATTATACATATACCAACAATACCCCTAGCTCTCTGGCCCTTTCAGCGACAGACCACAAAATGGCATGAAGTCTCACCCGAAGTGATCTTATGGGTTGGCCGAAGACTCAGGTGTCCTCAACCAGGTTCTCTAGCATCCTAGGGTCTCGCGGTTTCTCTTAGCTAGCGAGATCTATCTGCGATGCGCAGTTCTCTCTTGCTCGCAGGTTTTGACAAGGGGGGGGGCTCCTATTGCATCACAGCGACTCAGACGATGCACATCTCTCTGTTCCACTTAACCCACGAGCTGTGATATCTCACATCGCAGCTCCTCTGATGATGTGATATCACCTACTGTCAACGCGATATCTTCTATAGTATGGCCCACTGTGTCCCGCACGGTCCAAAGGCTATCTCGCTGGGTGGAATGACTTAGTTAACTTTCAAAAAGATATTTAACACTTTGAATTGAACTTCCACAGTTCAACACACTCTACCTCAACTATACTTAACTGGTCAAATAAGTATACTGGAAACACTTTAACAGAATGACTTATTACTGTGTGAAACAAGATAAACTCATATGCAGGCGCTTGATACATGTAAATCCACCTTTAACCTTCAATAATGCTGTAACTGAATGAGGACATACAGACATTTACTAACTGATATACAAAATTCATGTAACAAATAACAGATATCAACTAAGTAAAGCACAATCACATGAAATAATCACATAACACACTGGTTTTACGTGGTTCACTTCCAGGGTAGAAGCTACATCCACAGAACTGTGTTTATTATATCTTGAGAGAGTACACAGTTCTACTGCAACCTATTGTGTAGCTAGAGATATTATGGGTAACTCCACACTCACTGTCGGGATCCCTTCTCTCCTAGATCTCTTCTCTTTCTCTATATTTCCTTCTTACAATATTCTCTCTCTCTCTCTCTCTCTCTGTCAATCCCTGCGGATTGTTACATACATACTCCTGGAATCGGCTACTGGTTACAGTAAGGTAACTATGGAATGAATAGCAGAACCAGAGCTCGATTCTATTACAATACAAAATAACTGTGAGCTAACAGACTACTGGACTCTCAGACTAGCTAAATGTCTGAATAGCTACAGTTTATTCGACTAGCTAACCTTTTACAATACAATTTTCATCCCTTTATAGGCGGCCTGAAGGTCTCTCCATTACAACACTGTGGGCCTGTCCCAAAAGTAAACCAAAAACCCTAACTGTGACAGTCGGTCTATCTATACTCGAAATGCCACTTTCCGTCACACCACAGCTCTCTGTAGTATTCCACGCTTCCCGGCACTGATTGTGGGTACTGGGCGTCGCTTCATTTTTTGTCCTTTGTCTTCAATACCGTGGCCTCATTTCCCCTTTTCCTTTATGAGGGAATCTAAGCCCTCCTATCTTCCGCTGCTGCCTTGAATGTAGTGGGTGAGCTCTCTTTTCTCAGCTGCTGCCTTTAGTGCAGTGGGTGAGCTCTCTCTTCTCGGCCGCTCAGGTACTGTTGTCTTCTTTGACTTCTCTGTCCCGATAGTCATAGTTTCTGACTCTGATCTATAGCTAGAAACATGCTACGATGTCGTATCTTTACCTTATCTCTTATATCTTCGCCAAAATTGTCTATCCACCAAAATGGCAGCTTCTCCTGTAGCTTTGGGACCCTACTCCAACAAATATGCTACCTCAAATCTGATTGGAAAATACTCAGAGATTCCACATGCATTTCCTATACCTTCTAGCTGAGTGCATCAACTACCTTGTTTTCTTTTCCTTTTATGTGCTTGATTTCAAAATAAAACTCACATAGAAATTCTAGCCATCTCGCTTGCCTAGCATTCAGAGTAGGCTGATTCAACAAGTACTTCAAACCACAATGGTCTGTTCTGAGCTCAAATCTTCTACCCATCAAGTAATGTCTCCACATCCTGAGAGCATGTACTATGGCTTCAAGCTCTAGATCACGAGTGGTATAGTTATTCTCATGCTCCTTTAGCTTTCTCGACTCATAACATATCACATGGTTGTCTTGCATAAGGACTCCTCCAAGCCCTTGTCTGCATGCATCGATGCATACCACAAAATATTTTTTTGGGTCTACAACTTTCAATACCGGTGCACTGGTGAAAAGGTTCTTCAACCATTGGAAGCTTTCTTCACACTTCGAAGTCCATTCGAACTTCACCCCCTTCTTTTGCAAAGAAGTGATGGCATGTGCCACCCTGGAAAATCCTTCAATGAATCTCCTATAGTATCCTGCAAGTCCCATAAAAGATCTTACATCTGTCACATTTCTTGGAGTAGACCAATTCATAATGGCTTCAATCTTCTCAGGGTCTACTGATATACCCTCTTCTGAGATAATGTGACCCAAATACTAAATTCTATCCCTGTAGAAGTCACACTTGCTCAGCTTTGCATACAGTTGATGTTCCCTGAGCACTTGCAATGTCAATCTCAAATTCTCCTCATGCTCTTCATCGTTCTTAGAATAAACAAGAATGTCATCAAGGAAAACAAGAACAAACTTGTCCAAATACTTACTGAAGACACTGTTCATAAGGCACATAAATGTAGCTGGCGCATTTGTGAGACCAAACGCTACCACTACAAACTCATAATGTCCATACCTTGTCTGAATGTTGTCTTATGAATGTCTTCATCCTTGATTCTCACCTGATGGTAACCAGACCTCAAGTCAATCTTGGAAAATACCTTTGCTCCTCTCATTTGATCAAAGAGGTCATCAATCCTAGGTAAAGGATATTTATTCTTCACACTAACCTTGTTCAACTATCTGTAATCAATACATAACCTGAGTGTACCGTCTTTATTTTTCACAAATAGAACTGGTGCTCCCCAAGGAGACACACTCGGCTAGATATACTTATTTTCCAACAACTCTTGCAGCTACATCTTCAATTCTATCATATCCAGTGTACTCATTCTATAGGGTGTCTTGGACACCAGTGCTGCTCCTGGCACAAGTTCAATGGTGAAATCAATGTCCCTCTACGGAGGAATCCCTAGAATCTCATCAAGAAACACATATTTGAATTCCTGTAACACCTGATAGTCCTCCAACCTAGGAGTTTCATCTCCTGTTGGTTCCAGAATATGAGCTGCATACAACTGGAAGCCTTTCCTACAGAACTTCTTCGACTACATTGCTGAAACATGCCTTACTGAAATTACTTTCGGAATACCTTTCACAACTACCAGGTTTCCTTCTTCATCCATGCATTTAAGATTCTTGTTATAACAGTCAAGCTTCACTCGATGGGCTTCCAACCAATCCATTCGAATGAGAACATCATAGGAACCGAGCAGTAGAACATTCAAATCTACACAAGTGTTCAATCCATTCATGACCAATGGGCATTTCTCTACCATGTCACAGACTCTTTCTCTTAGACCAAGTCGCTAGCTAAACTAACCAATATTTTCTATGCTTTACCTTCTTAAAAGCACAACTCTCCACTACCCTAGGAGTGATATAACTGTGAGTAGAACCAGGGTCAATCAAAATAGAAACAGAGTGTTCAACAATCTTACCTACAACTTCAACCATAGTTTACTGATGATCTTCCTGGCGGTCCTCCAGTGCTGCATAAATTCTAGGGACTTCTCTGGCTACCTGACCCACTGTTTCTGCTCTCTGAATGTTATAAGATGTCCTTGCACTTTCATTCTCAAGAGGACAATATCTACGCAAGCTAGGTCATTCAAATTTCCAACATTTGAGTGGACCTTTATTCTATTGTGGCTCTTTAGGCTTTCCAACTGTCACTTGAACGAGATTATTCACAGCTTGGGATGGCTACTTTTGTTGATTCCTGAATCTAGAAGATTTGAAACCTTTCTTTCTTTGGTCAAACTTTTCATTCTTCTTGTCCTTCCATGCCTTATTGTAATTAGGTTTACCTTTGCTCTGCTCATAGCAATATTTAGCCTTTCTTATTGCTTCTTCGAGAGTTCTCGGCTCATAGAACTCAATTCTATCTTTGTAGGCTTGAGGAAATCCACTTAGAAACTACTGGATCTTCACTTTTTCATCTCTGATGTACCGGACACACCTCAACAATTCCAAGAATTTATTTGCATATTCATCCATGGTATGTTGTCCCAATATCAACTCAGGGAACTCCTTGATCTTGTCATCATAATACCTGTCAGAAAGGTATTTCTTCCTAAAATACTTCTTGAACTATTTCCATTTCAGTTTCTTTTCACTGATCTTCTTTACCTTCTTGAAGTGTTACCACCAAACGGATGCCCTTCCATTCAGATTGAATATGGAAACTCATGCATTCATGTTTTGTGAATAATCCTGCACCTGAAAGTACTTCTTGATCCCAAGAAGCCAAGCTTAAGCTTCTTGTCCAATCTTTGTCTCACCATCAAATGTAGGAGGTTTAGCTTTCCTAAATTCATCTTGAGAGGGATCCCTATGGTGCCTTCTTATTTTCCTTTTATCAGAAGATGAACTTGTATCTCCGTTGGATTCCTCAGAGTCAGATGATCCACTGGAAGTCCTTCTTCTTCTCCTAGTGCTACTCTTACTACCTTCTGGCCTTGATGTACCTTGTCTAGAATCTATCTTTTTTTTGTAAATCTGTCAAACTCTGCAATATGGCAGCATTCAATTGATGATTCTCTTCCTAGGATTTAACCAAGCTTCTCATGGTGGCTGCAACCTCAGACGGTGTCCCTGGAATCTCCTTCCATTAGACTCTATGTCCTCATTTCCATTACGGACATTTTCTCCCATGGCATCTTCTGCTTGCTCGTAAGAATCCCGAGCATCATACCCATCATGGGTTCTCATGACTGAACCACCTCTTGCTTCACCACATTGTTATTTCTAGAGTACTGCTCTTGGAAATTATCTATAGTTTTGCAAATGTGTTAGTAGCAAACTGTTAGATGCATACATTAATATAAATCAAAATTACTTACCTTTTTCTTTTGGAAATTTCATAAAACAACAATTATACTAAAACACATGATTTTCCCTCTTTCTTTTCATCCCTGTGACCGCTAATAATCTACTGAAAACCAGCTGAAAACTGTTCAAAAAACTGCTGAGAAATCCCTTCAAAAAACCCAAATTTCCTTACGCCCTAATCAAACCTCATCCCAGCTATTCTTCCGATTCCATGGTGGTAAAAAAAACTACGCCTTCAATCAGCATCAGCAAGGAAATTGTCTGTTCATCGATGTTTTGTTGTTTTATTCCTTTCCGACATTTCAATAGGTAGAAAGAATAAACTCCCACTCTGTATTGACGAGCAAACCATCTTTCAATCGGGTGCATAGTCATTTGAGTAGCCGCAATGGAGGAAAATGATCTTCCTAAAATTTCCGCGGGTGAACCAGCTGAGCTTCCGATCGGTGATCCAATCATTAACAATTTTCCGATGCCTTCTTACTCCTCAAGCCGGGTCTCTTCCTTGCTAACTCCCTGGTGTGTCGGAAATTCGTTGGTCTATTCCCTTCCACTGTATCAGTCCTTAATCATCTATCATTCTGAATTTCGTCGGTGATAGCATGGGTTAACTTGTTGCATCAGGGGCCCGGTGCCCTATGCACTGGACGGTTAATCATCAAGCCTTCTACAATGGAAATCCATAATCAAACTAAATATTTCACAACTCCTGACTTTGTTAGTGGTCAGAGCCTCTAGAATCCCTAGCATCGGTGCTTGGAGGCGCTCCTCGTCGTGCGGTTAGTCTCTTCGATCTCTGCAACGGCGGACACTTCAACAAAATTCACTTACCGTAGCTCATCGATGACCACATCCTCTGAGTATCGGCAATGTGATCATCTAACCATTGCCAATGACTGATGATTCGGGGACTTAGAAAAAATTTCATTTTTTCTCTTTAGTCTTCCTTTTCGCCGCTTTGATCGGCTCAACTATGTCCTATTCGTCGGTGAAATAGCTCATTCGGCAGCCGCAACTGTGAGTTATCATCTTTGATCTTTTTCTAATCGGTGGCTCAACTTGCTAATGACTTTCGATCAGCAAACTAAGGCATAACCCGATCGGCATCGGTAGTCAAAAATCTTCTCGTCAGAAGACTAGTGCCCTTGGCTTCCGCAACAGCTGGCGCACAAACCAATATCTTCTTCTAATGACCGATGTTTTCATCACTTGGAAAAAATTGAACTTTCTTTACTGCATCAGCGGTCGGAGGATCTATCCATTAGAAGGATAGTCCTCCATCTATCTGCAATGGAGGGTCTACAATCCCTTGATCCCTTTCGCTGTTCATCGACAACGAATACCACTAACATGCTTAGATGGCCGATGAAGTCAACACTTAGGAAATTTTGGAACTTCTGCACCATCGGTGGTCGAATCAACTAATCTCTGCCGATGATTTCAACACTTAAACAAAAATTTTGAATCTTTCTTCTTCTGTTGGTGGTCGGAACCACTAGTACTACTACATCAGTGTTTTAGTCCCCACGACAGCTGCAACAGAGGCAACCCATTCAACTAAATCTTACCGATGTTCATCGGTATTTTCCCTGTCTAACCATTGGCTATGAGAACAACTATCTTCCGTTGATCGCTGATGGTCAGGCTTAGGAAAATTTTGAAATTTTTTCTAGTTACCGTCCATCGAGTGGCCTTCCCACTAAGTGCCCACTGCATCAGAAGATCTTGTCACTGAGTCTTTCGATGGGCCGATAGTTCTGGCACTTAGAAAATCTTCTGCATTTTCCTACCACAATTTTCTAATGGCTGCTACAACCAGGGCTCTGATACCACACTGTAATGTCCCCGACCCTCCGACCGATGAAGAGGATGCTACTATACATCAAATCATCTGGGGATTTAGCCCCGTGAACATGAACATACATGTACATATAATGTTGAAGCATGATAATTTAAATCATAAAACATATCATGAAGCATAACCATTCATTATACACAATGGAAGCCAAACATATCAATCAACACTTCATGCATATACCGATCAGCATTTAACATGTATATCAGCATTCATTAACATTAAATATGATTGCATACACAATTTAGGTAAGGATACTTATCTTATAAAGAGCTTGTTCTACAACTAGCTACGTCACTGCAACGTTCCACCCAACCGTAGGCTCTTCTCTTTAATCTCTCAGCAACACTGCCACCCCCGAGCTAGGCATGATTCCCCAAGGAATAAGGAACTAAACAAACTTACACATAGCCATGGATAACAACACCACAAGGTTACATAGTTCATCTAAGCCAACATAGTTGGTTTTATCAGGCAAACAATGGATCAGCCAAGCCAACAAAGCTGGGTTTATTAGGCCATCCAGGAGCTGGAAAAGGCTAATGCTAAGCTGGTGAACTCATTTAAGAGCTATAGACACCAAAACCAAAACCAGTTTGGCTTCTAGAACACCCACACACACCCAACACAAGGAAATCAACCCCTTCTCTGCAATGTAGTCCCTCAGACCCTGATCTCCCTTCCAGTGGTATTCAGGGGTTGTGGAGAAGGAATATAGCTCAGTGGCTCTATCCATGTGGTTCTCAATCCACCAGGTTTCTCAATCATCTCAGGCCCTCATTCACTACTGCAATGCATTCCAAGGACAAAACCACTACATGCAAGCAGCCAAGCAGCTATTCAAGCTTTTACAGGGGGGAGAAATACAATTGACTAGAATGCAGGTACTCACAACAATCTTCAACCGATACCACCACAAAAAGGAAAGACACATCCAAACCAATCATGGCAATGACATCCCATGATCAAATCTGATCCCATAGTGCACAAATATCACTACAGTCGCGGGGAAAACTTGTACAGACCGGGAGTGGAACAGGTTCCGACTTCCAACTCTGCGTGAGAGATAGAACGCAACCCACATAACTATGGATGCAATTAAAAAAACAATTTCAATGATGGGAAGAATAGAACATTAATAAATCTGCTAATGGTGGAAAAAGACACACTCTCTGCATGATTAGAGGAGAGAAACAATCTCCCAGCCCTCGAATTCGTGAGGTAGAGGAGAACTATCTTCTGCATGACCAAGGAAGAAAACGAACTGACTAGAAATATTGAGAGAGAAGGAAAACCCCCAACAATGGAATGTGGATTCCTTTAAATCCCTTACATGAAGGAACTGAATAGGCTCACAATCAGGGTAGTGGATAGGCCAACAGATGCGTCGTGGAGAGAGAGTGAGCAGGCATGGGCATGGTCCTTTTTCCAATCAATTCACTGTCCCAACTAACCAACAGAAAACCAAGGTGGTGGGAGTAAAAGAGAGAGGTGACACATGGCTCTTCCCCATGACTCAATGTTCAACATCCCCCCCTTCCTTATCCTTCGGAATCGTGCCCCTTCTCAATTTAGTTTCCGCAAACATAGTTGGTTGGGTTATTTAATTAAAATGCGTGTTTACATGATGCCACAATTAAATATATGATGTATGTCTCGATATCCATCGATGACCATTCTCAAAACAAAAACACAACATCACCAAATCGATGGTGGGGCCTTGGCCTTTAGCTCCACACCAAGATTATTTACAATATATGTATCATGTATTTTTTAAGTAAGCGGGGTTCAAACCAGGGTATTACATTGATTATTCTCGTCATAGGAGGTTCTACAGAGCCAACCATTTTTCATGTTGGTTGTAGGCCTAGCCTCCATGTAGGTCTTTTCCAGCACTTATATCTAACCCTAAGTCAGAATGGCCTACCCAAAACTTATATTTGATCATGTAGGAACCAATCCTATAACCACATCAGAAAGGCATGCCCAACACTCACATCTGACAATGAGAGAAACCAATTCAGTCATCTATGTCAGAAAGGCCCATCACTTACATTCAATCATGCGAGGAACCAATCCTATGTACATGTCAAAAGGGCTCTGCACTTACATCTAATCATGTAGGAACCAATCATACAATTGCCTCAGAATGGCTCTGCACTTACATCTGATCATGTAGGAACCAATCCTATAGTCACATCAGAATGGCTCTACACTTACATCTGATCATGTAGGAACCAATACTATAGTAACATTAGAATGGCCCTCAGTCCTAGACTGAGTGCTCCTGGTAACTGACCAAGTGCCTCCATTCCAAGAATGGATTTCAACACTTATATGTGATCATGTAGGAACCAATCCTATAGTCACATCAGAATGGATCAGCACTCATATCATACATGCGAGGAACTAATCCTCTCATCATGATAGAATGGATCAGCCCTTAAATATGACCATGGAAGGAACCAATCCTCTCACCATGTCAGAATGGATCACGTACTCATCACTTCCCTTTGGAGGGAACCTCGATCTAGAGAACACCAAGCTTCTCCCTGAAGTACTCAAACTTCACTCTAGCCAATGGATTTTTCAACACATGAGCTATCTGTTTTCCCATCGCAACATAGTGGAGCTTCACTGCTCCTTTCTACATGATATCCCTGATATAGTGATACTTAATCTCGATATGCTTTGACTTGTCATCGAACACTGGGTTCTTTGACAACTTCACACAACTTTGGTTATCACAATATATACAAGTAGCATCCAACTGGAGATCAAATAAATCAGCCTGTAGCTTCCTCAGCCATACTGCCTCACAACTAGCTAAACAAGCTGTGACATACTCTTCTTCAGCTGTACTCAGTGCCACACATGATTTCTTCCTGCTAAACCAAGATATCACACCTGGTCCCATACTGAAGAAATACCCTAAAGTGCTCTTCCTATCGATGGCACTGCCTGCCCAATCTGAATCAACATAACCCCAAGTTAATCTTCTGATTTGCCTCATACTTGATCCCATAATCAACTGTACCCCTTAGGTACCTCAGAATATACTTTACAGCAATCAAATGAACATGTCTAGGATTTATCAGGAACTTGCTCAAGGTGTTCACAACAAAGCAAATATCTGGTATCATGTTCATTAGGTACATCAAGGAACCAATCATCTCACGATACATCATAGCATCAACAGCTTCTAATGAAGCATCACTCAATAGCTTCAGGTTTGATTCCATAGGTGTGGTCATGGCCTTGCAGTCCATCATCCCAAACCTCTTCAAGATCTCTATTGCATACTTCCCTTGTTCGAGGGAGATTCCATCCACATTCTGCCACACCTCCATGCCTAGAAAATAGTGCATCATACCCAAGTCCTTCATTTCAAACTCGACAGCAAGCTTCCTCTTCGTATGAGAAATCAACCCATCCATAACTGTTAAAAACATATCATCTGCATACAATAGGAGTATCACTAGGTTACCATTTTCAACCTTGTAGTAAAGGTTGGAATCTGCTTTACTTTTGGTAAAGCCCAAACTGGATAGAAAGCCATTAATTCTGTCGTACCATGTCCTGGGTGCCTATTTCAAACCGTACAGGGCTTTCTTCAATCTACACACATGAGACTTGTAGAAGGAGCAAGTCGATAAAGTCGAATTGAACAAGGACTGACTTAGTCGATTATCCGACTAAGTCGATGCACCGACTTAGTCGATCAGCCGACTAAGTCAATGGGCCAACTAAAATCGGTCGGTCGACTAAACTAAGAGATTAGGTTGGCCACCTAAGGTCACGTCAGTTCATCGAACCAATAGGTAGTTATTTTGTAACCATTTCGTAAATCATATATATTAGGCTATTGAGCCAGATGAGAACTCAGTTCAGTTCTCTACATTGTATGGACTCACTTTGATAATATAATCTGTTTAATTCTATCTGTTCTTGTCTCTTGTCTCTGTTATATATTTATGTATGTTTTAGTGTGTGTTATTGGTAACCTTTTGTGATCTGTGAGATTACAACATTGGTTCCGTTGCTGGTAGTACACGACTGGAATGTATGCAAACAAATGATACCGTAGCAGGAGATTAATTATTGGTGGGATCGTAAAGTTGCAAACTACTTGCAGAATTACGCGCGAAGGAACCGATTAATAGTCGCACAAGTAAAAGAATTTTTTTTCATAGAAACACATGAAAAGTTTGTCGAATCGGTGCCCCAACTTTTGAAGAAACTCCTGGATGAGAAAACTAGACAGGATTAAAGAACACCAGTTGCTGGAAAAATTGATCTGCGGAGGTAGAACAAACTTGTCAGAGTGGTTTGAGAAAATCACCGATGAATTTTGTGAGGAACAAGCAGTCGAAGATAGAACTTCGGTAGAAACAATGAAGGAGAAATTTTACACAGATCTCACCGAACAATTTCTGTGTTCCCTACCGACCTTTCTATTCAAATTTTTGATCGAGAAAGGAGTAGCACATATCGTTGAACCTCATCCATCACTTCACGAACTACCAACAAACTCTAACTGGGTGGAGAAGCAGAGGAAGTGGGAAAAATTCATTGCAAAAAGGGAGTGGGAATACTTCCTAAGCAAATAGACTGAACTATCTAGGCTTTCTAAAAAGCATTGGGTAGGGTATGGGGGGGTAGTTGGTCATATGTCGAAGATAAAGCATAGTGGATCCTCGTTGACTAGAACCCGATATCAGTCACCAGTAATGAGAAGTCGACTAAAAGGGACCTCAAGAGAATAGTATCATATGAAAGTATGTCGAACATTCAGAAAATAGAAAGGGAAGAGAGACACCAGAGAAGGGAAGCAAGACGACAAAGGGCCTTAGAGATACATAGAGGACGAAACCCTAGGGAGAACGACTAGGAAGAGAATCTGTGAGTCGGTTCATGACCGACATGAAGAAGGCGTAGAAGAAGAACTATCCCCTAAGGAGGAAGAATTGTGGATAGAGCAGCCAGAAGCTCTCCAATTAAGAGCTCCCAATGAAGGAACAACCCTTTCCCCATTGAATCCATGTACTCGAATACAAACTATTGTTGAAGAAGATCTCTGACTACGAGCTGGTGACTTCATCATATGGATTCGACGAGGCAACGAAACGTACACTAGACGACACCTTATTATATGTCGACCAGTGGAAGGAAACTGGGTGACCTTTCAAGCGGCACCCTCCCTCCGAAGTATCCACTTGCTCTTATCGACACATGAAGGAGCGCCCCCCCCCCCAACCAAATACATATTTAGAAGAAATAGAACACTCAGAATTGCGAACAAATAGTTGCAATAGACCATCGACATCAGAAGTTGACATCAAACGACTGCATGTCGATGAAGAATCGACAACCGACAGGAACGGAAGTTTCGTCGACCAGAATTCCATAGGCACGAATACACCAATAATCCCACCACCCTCATCACCACCCTCATCGCCACCATCGCCACCTTCTGAGAGCAGTGACAGTGAATTAGACATGGGTCACGGATTGGCTCACATACCTCTATATGAAGGAGATGAGGACCCCAGACGACATTGGTTCGTCTACGATTCGACCTGGGAAGCCAACCAGGTTACAGATGAAGATAGACAAATGGTACAGTTCGCAGGGGCCTTAAGGAAAAGGGAATTGACGTGATACATGACCTTTCCAGAAAGACAACCCAGAGCGACAAAATATGAGATTAAGGCACAATTTTTGTCATTTTTCAAAACCCCAGATGCTAAGCACCTGGTCGTGAAGAAGCTTAAAACCACATCGCAAAAGCTAGGGGAATCTGTCCACGACTACGATAAGCATTGGAAAGACTTACTGAGCCATTTGGATTATGTTATAGATGAATAGTTACTAATCCAGTGGTTTCTTATAGGACTGATCTCAAATTCTGTACCTACTGCAGGGTAGGGTATCAATCGCTAGAGCATTTCCCTACCATGTTAGAAAAAATTAATACCAAGAAAAATGTTAATGTCTTGTCTTGTGTGCAAAATAATGATGTAATAACCACCAAAAATTTACATATTGTAACTCGAGAAGGAACAAAACAGGTACTGATAACCCCAGAATTAGTAAGATTAAAGAAACAATGTCTATCCTGACCCACTAAAGGAAAAACAAACATATAAAGAAGCAAATCATGTATTTCAAGAAATTACATGACAAGAAAAAATGCCTACCAATTGACCTGACACCATAAATCGATTAATCCAACTCATTCAAATAGACAAATCAGTATCTCAGTTCATTGAATTGTTGCATGAAATAAAAGGTACTAACTCTGGAAAACAAACAAAAAACATCTGTAGCTTGAATAAAAAAGACAAAAGTGATGCCGACCCACTTGTCGACCTAGAAATCGAAGGTTACCACATCTGAAAAGTAGTGGTTGACTTCGGCTCACAAGTAAATATCATGACTCATGACACTTGGGAATAGATGGGCAGACCTCGACTCTATGAGTCAGGCATATACCTGAAACTAGCCGACCAAGGCCTAATTGAACCCATTGGTGTCTGGAAAAACATCGACATGACTATCAAAGGAATCTCGACCAAGGTTGATTTTGAAATCATTGACCCAAAAGAAGGATCCAGCTCCTTCCCAGCACTAGTCGGTCGACCTTGGGGTAGAAAGATGAAAGCATCCATATCCTTGGACAAGGAACGAATCAAATTAAAAGGACATGGTTGAATGGTCATTGTACCCATTCATCCATCCCAAGGGGAACCTTGGACTGAACCTATTGATGAAGAAGTCAATGTCAGACAACTCTACTAAATCCACAATGATGCAGACTACACAGAACCAAACATCCATGGAGAAATTCACTTAGGTAACCAAGACTCATTTGGTTATAACTCAGATGCCAAATTGTATGACTGGGAGATCAAAAACTATGAAAATCAAGAAAGAGGGTGCTGGACTATACAAAAAGTGCAGAAAAAGTCCACCCAACAGTGCTTCATAGTATCCATTGTCCCAAAAATCTTCGAAAAGAAAATAAGGGAACACCCTACCTTACAACCAACCAACTTGAATACTGCACAACTACCAAGGTATAAGGAGAGGGAATCACTAGTCATGCATGTCGAGCAAGTATCTAAAAATATTGGTGAACATGGCCAACTTCAAAGCCTAGTTGAAACTTTTACAGGTCAAGCATCTAGATGGTGGGATACCCATCAGACAATACTATAGACCTGGACAACTGCTTCGACTTACTTTGTCGAAAGGTTTGAAGGAAAGAAGTTAACCCAGCAAGTTCAAATACCTATATTCACTCAAGGACAGAACCCAGAAGATCATATCAAAACTTGTGAAAAGGAGTGGAGAAGACTGGGATACAAGGATGAATGAGCCTGGCCACACTTGCTCCCCTCAACCATAGCCAACTTACCAAACAATTGGTATAAGATGGAAGAAGCTAGAGGTGAGAATTTCTTATGGCATGAACTGAGGGAAAATTTTATTAAAGACTTCAACTTCATAACTCAAAATGAAAATCTGGTCGAGACAACAAATCAAATTAAACAATTTATCCAATCGACTGCAAACCAACCCTTACAAGACCATCAACAGATAAGGGACTATAACAATATACAAACATGGTCAAGACCATATTCGACCCGCTTACAATTATAAAATGAAAACACATAAGGCAAGAGCTTCAGATGGAAATCCAACCATGTCGAAATGACAAAACCTATCTGCACAATCCTGAAAGTTGTGACAACTGATAAACATGATGCTGAAAGAATGACTGCAGCCGACTTCCCTACCACATTCTCACAATTTAAAGAAGGGAGTAGACCAATCAATGAATCCTGAGCACCAGAGTGGCTAGATGCCAAAGTAAAAACTAAAGAAGTCGACATCTCAAATGAGGATCGACCAAAACTAGCAAAAATTGGTGACTACTAGAACGAACAACAGACCACAGAAATAGTGAACTTACTAAAAGAGTTTCAAGATGTCTTTGCCATGGATTATAAAGACCTACAAGGCTTAGTCCATGAAATGGGAGGAATGAAAATTGATACTAAACCGGATGTTCGACCTATCAAGAAAAGACCTTATAAACTCACTCACAAATACAAAGAGACAGTCAAAAAGGAAATTGATAACATGTTAGCAGCAGGCATCATCTACCCCATCAACCAATTAGAATGGGCAAGTCCAATGGTCATATAACCTAAGAAACATGACCCAACCAGGCTAAGAATTTGTGTCTACTTTAGGGAACTAAACAAAGTAACACTAACAGACCCATTTCCAACCCTTTATGCCGATGAAATCTTGAATGAAGTTGCAGGACATGAATGCTACCCATTTACAGATGGATTCTTTGGCTATAACCAAGTACCAATAGCTAAAGAAGACCAGAAGAAGACAACATTTGTGTGTGAATTTGGTTCCTTTTCTTACAAAGTTATGCCTTTTGGATTAAATAATGCACCTACAGTGTTTTCTCGAATTGTTGTCAAAACATTTCAAGAATACATCTATAAGACCATGGCAGTATACTTCGATGACTGGACAATATACTCCACCTTAAAAAATCATTGCAAATGGCTCAGACTTATGCTAGAGAGATGTAGATAGATTCAATTGTCCCTAAACATCAAGAAATGTATATTTATGACCCCCATAGGGATACTATTAGGGAACATTGTCTGTCAGGAAGGTATCAAGGTCTACTTTGCAAAGATTAAAATTATCCTCGACCTGAAATCACCAGTAAACCACAAAAAAGTCAGGGTGTTACTTGGCCATACAGGCTATTACAGAAAATTCATAAGATACTATTCAGATATGACCTACCCTCTCGAAGAACTATTAAGGGAAGATCACGAGTTCAACTGGACAGAGGAATGCCACATATCATTCAAAAAATTAAAAAGAAAACTAGTCGAAGCCCCCATCCTAAATTTTCCAAACTGGTCAATCAAATTCCATGTGCATATTGATGCATCAGGAATAGCAATAGGAGAAATCCTAACCCAACCAAGAGATGATGGAATGGATTACCCCATAGTTTACAACAGTCAGAAATTAAATAAGGCTGAAAGAAACTATTTGACTACAAAAAGAGAAGCCCTAGGTATGGTATTTTCCCTCCAAAAGTATCAACATTACCTTTTATTTAACCCCTTCACATTATATACTAACCATTAAGCCCTGAAATATCTTGTCAATAAACCACTCCATCATGGAAGGATTTGTCGATGGCTACTTCTCTTCCAAGAATTTGAGTTCGAATTTGTTGTCCGACCAAGCAAGTTAAATGTCGGGCCCGACCATCTATCCCGAATCGACACATGAGAGGAACCGACTGGAGTCGACGATGAATTACCTGATGCACATTTATTTCACATAGAGGCAGTACCAGTAGAAATAGAAGAAATAGCTTAGTTCTTAGAGGACGAACATGTGCTAGAAGGTATGAGTACCAAGAAAAAAACAAATCTTATCTATGAAGGCCGCACCATATAGTCTCATTAACAGATTTTTATACAAAATGGGATTAGACGACATCCTCAGAAGGTGTGTACTCGAACATGAACGTGACCAAATTATGCATGAAGCACACTATGGACCTGCAGGAGGACATTTCCAAGCAGACACAACTGCAAAGAAAATCCAACAATCAGGATTATGGTGGCCGACACTCCACAGAGTTTGCAAAGTTTTGTTAGTCGATGTGACAGATGTCAACGACTAGGTCGACCCCTACCTAGCACAAAAATTCCCTTGATATTAGTAAACCCCAATCTCACATTCGAAATCTGTGCCATAGACTTCATAGGACCATTTCCTATCCCAGTAAAAATATTAGGTGCAAGGTATATTATTACTGTACTAGAATACGTCACTAAGTGGGTAGAAGCTGAACCTGTCGATACATGTTCTAGTGAGATAGCCGCTAAGTTTATCTATGAAAATATCATCACTAGATTCGGATGCCCACTAACCTTGATTAGCGACCAGGGGACACACCTTATCAACAAAACTATCAAAACCTTGACCGACCAATTCCAAATCGACCACCGACGGAGTACAGCATATCATCCTCAGTTGAATGGAGCGATTGAAGCATTCAATAAAACATTAACAAAAGGGTTAACTAAAATATGTAATGGTGACAAGGACGACTGGGATGAGAAAATACCTCCAGTCTTACGAGCATACAGAACAACCTATAAACGATCGACTGACCAAACCCTGTTTCGACTAGTTTATGGACAAGAAGCAGTAGTCCCACTACACTTCCGTCAACAGACACCTATTACTGCAGAAATACTACATGTCGATGTCAAACAAGGAAGGAAGGACTGACTATTTCAACTCAGCAAGCTGGAAGAGCACTGACTCATGGCCATGCAACACCAAGAAATTCAAAAGAAACAATAGAAAGCATGGCACGACTGCAACATCAAGAATAAAAACCTTTCAGTTGGTGGCCTTGCATTACTCTACAATAGTCGAGTCAAAGGAAAACCTAAGAAGCTCCACACATAATGGATGGGAGCTTACATTGTCGAAGAGATACATCCCAACAGATCAGTCTGACTAAAAACGT
This sequence comes from Pseudotsuga menziesii, assembly GCA_001517045.1. NCBI lineage: Eukaryota > Viridiplantae > Streptophyta > Pinopsida > Pinales > Pinaceae > Pseudotsuga > Pseudotsuga menziesii. Next base: position 648,071 of record LPNX010554104.1, read on the forward strand.
TATAGGGCATAGTATTTTCAAAGCTCGTTAATGGAGCCCAACTAAAATATTACAAAAACTAATTCTAAAAAAAAAATAAAAAAATCATATAATGACCATAACCGACAACCAAAATCCATAAAAAACTAAAAATTCCAAAAACAAAATAATACCACACAGACACAAAACCATGACAAGAAATCACCATTTCGATAACCAACATCATGACCCTCGACCATTTTCATCAACTACTCCTGTCGACCATTCTCATCACCGACACCAGTCGACAACCTCGATAGTCCCATCGTGCATTCATGGCCTCGAGCACCGAAATCAAGTCACCATTAATTCACACTCGCATATTCCAGCTGGAACATCATGTCCACCATTAATACATCCATTGCCACACACAAACATAGCATCACCTATAAATACCAGATCGTTGAAGATTCACTCACCGCAACCTATACAGATAGAGCATCAGAACACCCAGTCGACCAAAAGCTGAGAACCCCGTAGTGAAATTGACCAAACTGACAAAATGGCCCCCAAGCAGACTAGAGCATCGACCAAGGTAAAAGAAATACACGCTACGGATACACCTTTGGTCTGCAGGCTGAAGAACATAAAAAATGCCAAAGTACAGAAAGGCCCATGGTAGAATCTATGGAATAAGATCCAAGAGTGGGACTTTGTCGATAAAAAGGCCACTCAAGCATCACAGAAAATCCAACGCAGCACTCTCTTCAGCTATGCAAATGCACCGCTGATGGCCAGCTTTGGTGGTACAAAGGAAGCTGTTATGAAGTTCATTATTAGTCGATATCACAACGGTCGGTTATACTTTGATGAGCCGATCGACATCTCTGGAGATGTCATCTCCAAGCTGACCAGTCTCTCTAATAAAGGAGACCCTATACCAGTTGAAATCAAAGAAGGACAGGTCGAAGAACTTACGGGATCACCTTCCAGAAAAAACTCAAAAGGGTTGATGATCAGCCAAATCACAACTGGAATGCCATAGATTGTGGCCAAAATCGTTGCAATCACACTCACATTAGAAAGTAGAGGTAGTGACCTCAAGTTAGAGATGCTGGAAGCCGTCGACATTGTTGCCACCAACGAACTATTATAAAGATGGGGGGATTATGTCACCAACATGGTAAAAACCATCTGTGAGTGATGCCAAGAAACGGGGGGGATCATCAAGTTCCCCTCCCTCATCTTATGGATTGTTATGTACCACATCTTCCCAAAGGGCAGCCCAGTATTTCGAGAACCATCTAGGTTTGACATGTGGAGGTTTAAAGCCTTCTCCCAGAAAGGAACCCTACATGAACTGGACTATGGGAAAGTATAACTAGAGTGTGGGAAAGTATTACTGGAGAATTGGTTACAACAACTGAAAGTTTGCATGACTAGATGGAGGGTGCCTCAAAAAATCCGACGAAATCTACCTACGAACTCCTACATCCAGCTAGAGCTCGACCATACCTTGGTGTGGTACATGCAGGGTGAGGACTCCAAAGCCAAAGCCCTCGACTACTATCCGTCTGTCAACCATATATTCCGAGAACTGTCTCGACAGGCTAAGACAAAGATACCAGTACCAGCAGCAGCCAAACAGATCGAATTCTCGATCAAGGAGACACTCAACAACCAAGAAAAGGAGGAATACTATGAGCTCAACCTCTACATTAGCACATTTGTGTCGGAGGACACATCGATCAAACACACTGGTCGATTACAGATAACTATCAAACCTTCGACCACAAAGAAAATAGAACCACATCCTGCAAAACCAAAGCCATAGCCACAGCAGTAGACAACTCCTCTAGCTCCAGCAAGCGTCGTCCTGACTCAAGTACCGACGAGCGAAGATGAACTAGACAACCCTTAGTATGTTGTTACAAAATCTATTATTCGAAAACTCGCCAACAAAAAAGCAGCAGCCAGGAAGAAACTAAAAACACAAGAAAAACAAAAGGGTAAAGGTAAGCGCAAACTTATCATTGCCGAATCATCAGACGATGAAGAGGAACTGGCAGCTACGGCCCTTGACATTATAGAGGATGCCGCCGCAAATAAAGTGACTGTCAAAACCCATTTTTAGTGCTTTGTCGAAGCAGGAACACAAGCAAGTCGACCGAAGAAAGAAAAAAATGCAACAACACCTGAAAATATCGTTGATCTTGTGTTGACACCTCTACCCCCATCACCAACATAAATAATCGAGGAACAAGAATCGGCACAATAGTCAGTTAGCCCCCTCGACTTATACAAAAGCACAATGCCAGAAATGGTAAAATCAAAGTTCGACAGAGACACCAACTTATAATATTTCTTTGAGACACTGCCTGCACTGTTTAAGTCAGCCCCGAATATTTCCACCCAGGCTCCTATCTATACAGGTAGGGGCACACAACCCCCAGTCATTGCAACCATCACGTCGACCTTTACAAGACAACCCGACAAGGAAGGTCATGTGACTGGACATCTATCCTCCACTATTGCACCAGCCACTGCACCGACGGAAGCAGAAATGCCTCCAACGTAAACCCACCCGACAACCTACCACTCAACCATACTTCCCCCCAACCCATCACCCATCACCCCTCACCATTCACCAAATCCATCACCTCCGCCACCACCATATCCACCACCACCACCTCCCCCAAATTCAGAGACAGGTCCACCACAACTGACTACATCCACATAACTAGAGGTGACCGCCATCCCACCCCCCCAATCAGACAAACCATCAGCCTCTAACCCACAGACCCAAGACTCGAGATTAACTGTTGCAGATACACAGGAGACAGAAGAAGAAAAGCACAAGAAAAAGAAGAAGCATCATGGGAAGTCTTCCAAAATACAAATCAGCTTAAAGGATGAAAATTCCTTAACTGACACAGAGGTGGGAAACTCCTCAAAACCCTAGCGAGCGAAGCAAAGACGAGGAGTGCAAGGAAAAGTAAAGAACTCCAGGCCAAAAATACAGAACAGATCGAGTTTCTTGACAAATGAAAAAATTTGGCCTAGTCCGTCATGCTGGGCTCCATAGAGACCGACACAGATAGACTACTTGAAAGAGCGTATCATCTATTCGATACCATGGTGTCGACCCTCCAAGCGCACATTCAGGAAACCAAGGAGGAACAGAAAGAGGAAACTACCAAACTCCTACTAGCACAACACACTGCATTTTTGGAAGCGTACAAAGTATTGCAGGACCATTTGGAAGAGTCTGTCGTAACAGAATATGTACTAAGAGACTGGCCTACTCACTATGGGCAAGTTTACCAGCAGGCAAGACAGACTTGGCAAGGGATTCAGGCACTGGAGAGCAGAAAGACCACGGAGGAAGCACTTAGACTGACAATAGAAGAACAGATAGTGTTGGAAACCACCAAACTGTAGAAACTAGAATGGGAAGCACATTAGTGGGTACAACAAGCTCTCCCCAACTTAGAGAAAGTCGAGATCATCTATCCGCAGATGAAATGACTTATCGAGACTGCAGAGGAGCATGACTAGTTCATGGGCCCCAACATGGAGAGGATAGCCAAAGTCTCCATCTCAGAAAAGATGTCAATCTTGTCAGGATTAACCACACTGACCATTGATATCCAGAAATATTTGTAGAGTTGGACAGATTTCCAACATCACCTCACCATCACATCCCCAACCATTGTGGAAGTATGCGTACAGAAAAGACTGACCCTCCGACTTCACAGCCCACCGCAATAAATTTTTGAAAAACCAGCAACAATTTTTTGTACCTTCTGTTTCTTCGGGACGAAGAAACATTTTGTTCATGGGGGGGATTTAGAAGGAGCAAGTTGATCAAGTCAACTTGAAAAAGGACCAACTTAGTCAATTAGCCGACTAAGTCGATGCGCCGACTTAGTCGATCAGTCGACTTAGTTGATGAGCCGACTAAGTCGATGTGCCGACTAAAATCGGTCAGCCGACTAAACTAAGAGATTAGGTTGGCCACCTAAGTTCGTGTCGGTTCACCGAACCGACAGGTAGTTATTTTGTAACCGTTCTGTAAATCATATATATTAGGCTGTTGAGCCAGATGAGAACTCAGTTCAGTTCTCTGCATTGTATGGACTCACTTTGATAATATAATCTGTTTAAATCTATCTGTTCTTGTCTTTTGTCTCTGTTCTATATTTATGTATGTTTTAGTGTGTATTATTGGTAACCTTTTGTGATCTATGAGATTACAACAAGACTCCTTGTCATGTGTCTCAAAACTGAGTGGCTGCTCTACATATACTTCCTCTTCCACTACACCATTCAAGAAAGAATTCTTGACATCCATTTGGTGTATCTTCCATTTCATCAATACAGCCAAAGCAAGTACTGATCTGATGGAAGTGTATGTTGCTATAGGTGCAAAGGTTTCTTCATAATCTATTTCTTATTTCTGTGAGAATCCACGAGCCATGAATCTTTCTTTATATTTCTCTATGCTGTCATATGCAACATTCTTGATCTTGTAGATCCATTTGGAAGTTACAATAGACTTTCCTTATAGTCTTGGGACAACATTCCAAACATCATTCTTCATGATCGATTGATACTCTTTGATCATAGCATCCTTCCATTCTTTCCTTTCTGCTACTTCTTCATAGTTGGAAGGTTCTTTATTGATGAAATCACATAATAAGGCTACATACCCGGAGCAGGACCTGGTCCTCTTTCTTTCTCTATGATTCTCTTCTGGAGCCCCATATCTTTCTACACCTTGGAGAGCTTCTCACATCCAAGCAAGTTTCCTCTTATGAGGATTCTTCTCCTGAGGTGGATCTACATGTTCTTCTAGTTCTTGGTCTTCTTCTTGAATTTCTTTGTTCATGGTTTTGTCATGAATTATGGGTGCTTTTGTTTCTTTAGGATCTTCAGCAAGTCTCTTTCTAGATTTGTTGTAAGCTGATTCTTCGTCAAATGCTATGTCCCTGCTGATGTTGATCTTCTTGAATCCTAGGAACTATATTCTATAAGCCTTCAAGATTTCAGAGTATCCCACAAATATACCCTTCTTTCTTGAAGGATCTAACTTTGTCCTCTTTTCTTTTGGAATGTGTATGTACACTGGACAGCCGAATATCCTGAGATGGTTGACTTCTGGTTTCTTGTCGGAAAATACTTCTTCAAGTGTCTTGTTCTCGAGTACTCTGTGTGGAGTATGGTTCTGTACATACACCGCTATTTTGGTAGCTTCCACCCATAGATGCATGGGAAGATATTGATCATGAAGCATTCCTCTTGCAGCTTCCATGATAGTTCTATTCTTCCTTTCTGCAACCCCATTCTATTGTGGATTATATGGAGTGGATAATTCCCTCTTAATCCCTGAATCTTTGCATAACTCTTTGAATTCATTTGATGTGAATTCTCTGCCACTATCTGATCGAAAGGTATTGATCTTCTTTTCAATGTGGTTCTTGATCAAGGCTTTGAATTCCTTGAATTTGCTAAATACTTAATCTTTGTTCATCATAAAGTATATCCATGTCTTCTTAGGAAAATCATCAATAAAAGAAACATAGTGTACATACCCACTTAAAGAACTGGATGAAATTGGACTGCATACATCGAAGTGAATGATTTCCAAGATTCCTTTTGCTTTGCTTTCGCTACTTGGAAATGTCTTCTTTGTGTTCTTTCCTTTCGCACATCCTTTGCAGACTCCATCATGTTTTTACTGAATTTATGCAAGTCCTTCAACAGCTTTTCTTGCAAGTTGTAGTGCTCTGTAATGCACATGTGCAAGCCTTCTATGCCAAATTTCATTTGGCTATACTGTGTCATGGACCAAAGCTTGTTCTGGGTGGCCCTTCAATTTGTATAATCCTCCTTCTTGTTCTCCAATTACTATTGCATCGTCAATAGTCTTTCCTCTTGGCCACATGAGGACTTGGACATCTATAAATGCAGCCCTCATGCCTTTTGCATCTAGTGCCCATATGGAGAGAAGATTATTCTTCCTGTTACAAACAAGACATCCTTCATTTTCATAGAGCTTCTAGAGTCTAGCTTGTAGGAGGATTCACCACTACCTTTTATGGGATATTGGTAATCATCCCCAAGTTTCACCTTATGGGGTGAATTATGTTCGGATAGTTTCTCAAAAGATTCCTTGAATCTTGTCATGTGTTCGGAAGCCCCACTATCAATAAGCCAATCTTTTCTTCCATGTGTGACAATTCCCATGAGAGTGAAGATCAAAACATATTCTTCATCACTTGAGGAGTCTTCACTTTCTTCTTTTACTCTCTTTCCGGGAGGATCATCATCCTCAGTAGTGTGAGCATGATGTCTTCTTTTGGAGTTCTTCTTCTTCTTAGATCCACTCTTATTCATGGGACAATTTCTAGCAAAGTGTCCTCGTTCATCACATGTATAGCATCTGAGTTTGGATGGATCCTTTTTCACAAAATTATCTTTCTGATGAGAATGATTATGTTGGTGATGATGATTTTCCCATCTGCCTTTCTTGGAGTGTAATGTGAGAGCTTGATATTCATTTCCCATATTTTCTTCTCGAGCTACTATTTGAGCTTCTTCTTTTGAGAATTCTTCCCACAGTCTGTTGAACTTGATTAGCTTCTTTCTAGCACAGATTCCTTGGATGAAAGAATCCCATGACCTAGGGAGACCATTCAAGGTTGTCATCACAATTCCTGCATTCTCCACTTCTTCATCTACTGCTTCAAGTTTTTCTTTGATCTGGGAGACTCTTGTAAATTATGACTATATTGTCTCCTCATTCTGGATCTTTACATTCTTCAACTAGTTCCTCAAAGTCATCTTCTGGTTTATGTTCTTCCCTTCAAACAGTTTGGTTAGGGCATCAAACATAGCTTTAGGTGTCTTTAGGGATGACACTTGTGGTATGAGGTGATCCTTGATTGAATCAGCAATAATCCTCTTAGCCATAACCAAATTCTTCTTATGTAAGGCCTTAGCCTCATCTTCCTCTAGAATTGGAACTTCCTCATTGATGTAGGAGTCCAACTCATTTTCTTCCAGGACCAAGCAGATCCTATACTTCCAGGCTCAAAATTTATCAGCTCCCTCAATATTTTCATCAAGCTTGGTATGATGAGACATCTTAACTAAGAGCCTCAAATGGAAATACAAAATATATATATCTTACCAGGTCAAGATGTCGGATCTGGATTTGGAGCTCAATTTCTACAGTGCTAGTTTAGGAGCAGATTAGGGTTTGAATTTCCTAGAGTTCTGTCCAAACAAATTCTTTGATCTTGATCTATAAACTTAGATTTTGAGGAGGAGATCAATCCAGGCCTGGGATCACTCATAAATTCCACTTTTGTGTAAAGACCTAATTTTTGGTAGTAGTGTCGGGTCAAAAATTGAAAATGCTCAGAATCAGATTCTGCTTCGACTGAAAGATGTGCCCTAGGGAGGAGAGTCATCCCAACCTTATTTTGCTAAAAATATATGGAGGGAGATCCAAAAAATAGAAATCCCTAGTTCCCGCAGTTGCATCGTGTCTTCATCTTAGGTTAGCTCTGATACCATGTTAGATTTTTAACATTTAAGCTAGCATTATATTAGGATCTTTACTTGAGAGAATAACAAGCACAACAATCAAACACAAGATACAATGAACACATTGTTTTTCCTTGGGGAAACCATAAATGGAGAAAACCCCACAACTTCCTCAAAGATAGAATCAACACCAAAAGTAAAACCCCAAAATAGTTAGATGATCTCCCGACAGCAATAGCCTCTTTCTTTCTAACCCAAACAACTTCTTCTCCCTCAGCTATGTGCTACAACTGAGTGTGAGTGAGTGTGTCATAAATAGAGAGGCTCACTCTCTATTTATACTAATTCCTAAATTGACAATAACTCACTAGGGTCGACTTTTCTAGGAGATTCTAATAACCCTAGGGCCTCGCAACTGTAGGGACTTTAACCCTTGATCAATATGATGGTTACCCACAATGACTTGACATGACTTTTTTACATTATAGAAAATCTCGATCAGAACATTGGGGCATGACATGACTCAGTTACATTACAAACAATTCCCAGAATAAACATCGAGGTACAATACATAAGATATACAAGTGAATACATTCTGAAGTTACAATTACATCAACAACTGGAAGTACAAAAGTCTGTAGTTGATCAAAGGGAAGAACAATATGAAGCCCAAGTAGCAGGACTAGAAGCCTGAAACAATGCCTTGGATGTGTTATTAAAGACAACAAATAAACAAAAGGCAAATGTGGAACCTCTGACAAAGAAAACACTCTTTCTAAGGAATAAGATTTATCAAATGTAGGTCTAGATCACAGAAGAAGTTTTGAAGGACAAACAAATAGAAGATAGACTATAGGAAATTTCAAACACAGCTGCAGAATTCAAAGACACAACTCAAGACATTATAGAATTTATGCAAGGAATATTAGCATGGTTGGAAACAACTCAGGAACAGCCATAAAAAACACCAATCAAATCTCCAGAAAGAGTGCAGCTTCAGTATGAGCTGATAGGTTTCAGCAATAGAGCTGCTGAAAAGTTCTTAGAGGCAGTCCAAAAGACAATGGATAAATGCAGGGAATTTTCTAAGAAAGTGCTTGCCACTTACAACAGGTTCCAAACATCATACAGAAAAAGGTTAGATGAACTTCCTGCACATGAAGAATATTTGTAGCATTTACATACTAGGTTTCAGGAAGATGAGCTCAACATACAGTCGATAAATAACTTAGATGAAAGGGTGCTTAAGAATGTGATTGCTCAAGCTGCAGTTAGTAACTTCCTTTTAGAGGATCAGTTTTGACTACTCCCAGCCAATATGGATGACATAAAGGCTCAATTTTCACAACATGAAGTGAGATTCATATTTTTGGAGCCAGCCGAGTTTGAAATAATTGCATCTGATGCTAAGGCATGGAAGCAATTCATTGCTGATTTGAATGGGACCATTTAAAAGTGTTTTTGTCTTTTTGTACACATGGAAATATATTTGTAATAAATTTTGTATTTATCTTTAATCAGTGAATACACTAAAAGACAAATTTTGTGTAACCGAAGGTAAAGGGAGCCCGAGGGGTGGGAAGGTCAAGAGTATTTTTGAGATGTATAAATATTGTTGAGGTCGAAGAGAGGCAATTTTCTAGATGTCTCATGTGGAATACTTATTGTAAGAGGAACTATTTATGATTATAATAAAGAGGATCAAATTTTTTCTGTTGGAGAAGGAGATGTTAAGTTTCAAATGTATGTTGTGTGGATGGCTAAATAGAACTATTCCTGTGTTAGCTGACTATGCGAATTTGTGAGATTGTTCTAATTCTGAACTATTTCTCAGTCATGAATGATTTCATTCCTTTGTATTGAATCTTGTGCAGAAAATTGAGTAATGATTGTTTTAATAAAAAATGAGCTATCTCTATGTTAATCTTTCTGTTATGTTCTATGTATTTTGAGTTATATCAACTATCTGTAAAACTATATGTGCATGGAATACAATACATTAATCATATGAATAATCATCTTTCTCCCTAGGGATAGGTTATTTAGTATTAGATAGGTTTAGTTTAGCTGTTATTTCCTTTCTGTGATTCAAGAACAAAGGAGATAAGATGGGAGGTAAGAACCTACACATCACATTGTGAACCCTTTGCTTCCTAATAAACTGCATTTAAATTTAGGCACTTGCATATCATTTATAAACATAGAAACTCACATAAATGGTGAACTGGGCTGCAACCAGTAAAACATGTTTAAACCATTACTTAAATCTACGGTAGCCGTACCATTAACCAGATGGATTTCCCATACCAAACAATAAAAGAGCTGATTGGGAATGGTTATTGGGGAGAATCCCTACTGTCGATACCTGGGATTTTCCATGCCTCAACAGTTTTGGTGCTAGAAGGAGGGACACTAGTCCATGGTTGGCCGAGGAAATCTGTTTCCTCGAGAACATTCTACCAGTGACAAGTTTGAAACTAATTTTCCCAAGAGACCTATCCCTGTAGGAAAGGTTACACCTAAGTCAGATGACACATAGTATCTCTATCCTATTTCTAACGAAGTAGTATCTCATTTAAGAAGAATCACAAGATCATATGCAAAGAATCTAGGAGGATTGCCAAATATTCCTACCTTACCTAGAAGACAAGTTCATAAGAAAGAGCGCCCTTACCTAGAGGATTCTCATCTGGTGGGGGACTTTGAAGAATTGGTATATTTAACCTTACAAGAAGTTGATCAACCCCTTGACTAGTTGGGACCTAATTCACCTATTCGAATTCCTTTCCAATCTCCACCTCAGTCTCCTAAAATGATCATGGTCGAAAATGCACCTCTGAATCCTAATGCAAATCAGGGAAATCCCCCTGAACTAGCTTGGATGGCTAGAAAACCATTAAATTTAGCTCCTCCAGTGCATGCCTTGCCATAGAACTATGAAAAGGTGTTGCCTATATTTGACCCCAAGGAAGGAACATCTATGGACGATCATCTACAGAGTTTTTTCCTAGTTTTGGAAGCACTGGTAGTTAAACATTAGGATGTGATTTGTAGGTTATTCCCTCATACTCTCAAAGGAAAAGCAGCGTCCTGGTATTTTGGCTTACAGAAAAATTCAATCACTAATTGGGACACTTCTGAAATAATGTTTAAAAGAAAGTTTTGTAGCCAAAGGACCACTGCTGCTTTAATGAAAGAACTATTGGCTCTAAAAAAAGAGAAGAAAGAAAAAGTGCAAGACTTTACTAATAGCTTTGTTTCTCACTTAAAAAGTTTCAATGCAGCCATAAAACCCGCTGAGGAAACTTTAAGTGAATATTACACATCGGCTCTTGGTCCTAAAATGGCCATGTTCACTAAAAGATCAGTTAAAGCCACCTTGTCTGCGACATATGAAGAGGTTGAGAAGATAGAGGCTGAGCTAGAAAGCGTAAACAAGTATCTGGTGGAGCCAGAAGCAAAGACATTCAATAACAAGAAGCCTATGTTATTAACCAGACCCAAGGTTGAAATATCACATGAATTGGAGGGAGTAGTCAAAATGGTCCAGAAGTTATCTAATAAGATTGTTTATATGGAAAATGAGAGGGAAGCCAAGAAGCAATTCAATCCCTATTAGAAGAGAAAAGATGAAAGTGGTCCTTATCAACCTCCTACATATAGTCCTTCTATCATGAATCTCACTAAACTTGGAATGGATAACTTATGCACTTTCCATCAACAACCTCACTTTGAAAAACATTTCCCACAGTGGATAAATTCTATGACTTTAGTTATGAATCAGTTACTTGATTATAAGTTAACTGATCATGTGGATGAGGAAGAAAAAATGCACGAATTAGAGGAGGCACTGGAAGAAACTACCATGGTCTTGTGGGATTGTGCACCTATGCTTGGTTTGGAAGAAGAAGAACCTAATGAAGATATACAACTATTGGATGTTAATGTCACAAACAGGAGCAAGGGTCTAATAATTGAAGATAACACACTGCTCCCCAAGATTAAAAAAATTTAGGAAAACTTGAAGAAAGTTAGAAATACCACTCAGGCCCAATTCATACCGGATTTGGTCATAACCAGGCAGAATAGTCCAGTTGTCAATAAGCCTGTAATGGATGTTGAAAGAAAAGTAGAAGGTGTGAAGAAAAAATCAACCGACTGTGAGATGGGATGTGATATAATAGAAGAAATCAAGAAGACCAAGGCTAATATTTCATTTTTTTAGATGTGTAGTTTACCCCAGCAGAAGAAGAAACTTTTGGAAGCATTAAACCCACCAAAAAGTAAACCCTAAGAAAACATTCAGTCGGAGGAAGAAATCAGCGAAGCTAGTATTGGGGGAAGGTCTAAATGCAAAACTTTACGTTTTCTGCTTACATTTCAAATTTTCAATCATAATGTGCACAACTGTTTGGTTGATTCAGGAGGATCTATAAATGTTATTCCTTTATCAGTGTGTACAAGGATAAATGGCCAACCCAAGACATGTAATGGAAAGATAATACAATTGGATAGGATGACTATGAAAGTGGTAGGAGAAATGGAAGACGTGTTGATACATTTATTTGTATATGAGAGAGTGTGTCAGTTCATAGACATCATGGTGGCTGACATACCAGAAGCTTATGGATTAATCTTGAGATGAGACTAGTCTACGAAACTAGATGGATATTTTTCAACGGATTTCTCTCATTTATGGTTACCCTATTAAGGATGCCAAAATCATATTAAATTAATGAGAGAGCCACATATGAGAAACAATGTGACTCAACTAGAAGGAAAGAATGAGCCAGTAAAATTTTTGTACCCTGTGTTGGGAAATTATTTGATTGAGCTAGAACTGGGAAATTACCAAGCTGAAGAAGTCGTTAATGGATCAGATACACAGTCCAATCTCCTTGGGTTTTCATGGGATGATAAAGCTGACTATAACATAGCTAGTCTAGTTTGAGAGGAAGAAGGTAGCAATAGATCAGTATATTTAGAAAATAAGCTTTTGGTACTATACTTTGACGGTTCAAAAACATAGGAAGGATCATGAGCTGGTTGTATCCTGATGGATCGAGAAAAAAATAAGCATTTTCTTTCATGTAGATTAGAATTTGAATGCACAAATACAAGGATTAAAAAAGGAAATTGAATTCAAGGTTAAGAATTTAAAAGTCTGTGGAGATTCTGAAATTATTGTCAAACAAGTCCAAAATACAATCCATTTTTTATCTCCACATCTAAAGGGTTACCAAAGTGAAGTCTGGGATATTCTAGTGAATTTCGATGCATTTAATATAGTTTTGATTCCTAGGATGAAAAATGCAGTGGCTGATTTATTAGCTTTGTTAACCACCAGGCTTGTTCCAACTAATAATCGATGTTCTATTGAATTACTTTTCAGGCCTATTGTACCAGATAATATCATGAATCTAAGAGTGTTTGATGACGACCCATAGATCCTAGAATTTCTGACAAATGAAGATAATTTCAAGATAGCAACAATTGATGAAGAAGAACATCAAGCGAACCTTCGGAGTGGAAATTTTATACCCAAAGGAGTTAGAAATTTGGAAGGGATATTCAATCTAAATAACAAGTTTAAAAGACCAGCTAATGTCAAAACGCACAACTCATCTATGCAATTTGAGCTAGTAAATTTGGGATCAGAAGCTGAGCCGAAATATGTAAACCTGGGAATGTGCTGCTCACTTGGATGAAAGGCATAAATTCATAAACTTGTTCAAGCAGTACAAAGATGTTTTTTCCTGGACATATGACACTCAAATTATATAGCATGTTGTTCTGATCAAAGTAGGGGTCAAGCCATATAAACAACCTTTAAGAAAAATGCATCCGAAGTTGGAACCTCTGATTCAAAGCGAAGTGAAGAAGCTACTTGATGCAAGAATTATCTTTAAATTCAGACATTCAGAATGGGTTTTGAACTTAGTACCAATAAGAAAAAATTCTGGTGAGATTAGACTTTGTGTTGACTTTAGAAACTTGAATCATGCCTCTGATAAAGACAACTACGTAGTCTCTCCCAAGGAACAAATATTGCAGATGGACTCTGGATCAGAATTATTTTCTATGCTAGATGGTTTCTCAGGATACAACCAAGTATTGGTAGCTGAAGAAGACAGGTTAAAGACTACATTCAGAACTAAGTGGGGGAATTTTGTGTATAGGAGGACTCCCTTTGGACTTATCAACGTCGGAGCAACTTTCCAGAGGTCCATGGATATATATTTCCGCGGGATAATTGGCTGAAGCATGGTAGTATATCTGGATGACATTAGAGTTTATTCCAAGAAAAGAGAACACATATTTCATTTAAAACAAATTTTCGAACACTGTCGGAAATATGGTATTTCTTTAAACCCAAAGAAATGTGTGTTTGTTGTGTTGGAAAGAAATATTTTGGGTCATATAATTTCCAAGAAAGGGATCTAAATAGACCCAGAAAGGATCAAAGTTATAGCATAGATCCATTTTCCCCATAATAAGAAAGGAATACAATCTTTTATGGGGACTATAAACTTTGTGCGAAGGTTTGTGCCCGATTTTTCTCTGATAGTCAAACCTTTGCAGCAAATGGTTAAGAAAAGTGTGCAATTTAAATGGACCGACTTAGAGAAAGGTTCATTCGACAAGATTAAATCAGTGATAGCACATGAGCCCTCCCTCAAAAGTCCATATTTGGAGAAAGATTTCATCTTATACACTTTTGCTTCAGACAACTCGTTAGCATCATTTCTTATGCAAAAGGAAGAAGGGGGAGACGAGTACCCCATATCATTCATGAGCACTGGACTACAAGATGTTGAGTTGAATTACCCTAATGTTGATAAACAAGCATATGCGGTGTTTAAGGCAGTAAATCAATTCAGGACATATATACTAAAGAATAGAACCAAGGTTATTGTACCGCACCCGGCAGTCCAGGATCTTTTTGTACAAAAAGAGTTAGGAGAAAGAAGGGGGAATTGGGTGACATCCTTGCAAGAGTACGACTTGGAGTTTAAGCCAACAACTATCGTCAAAGGACAAGGGCTATGCAAATTAATTGCTGAAATTCAGGATAATGGAGAGAATGAATGGGGGACTGAGATGGAGTTGCACATGGTTGATGTATGTCCCATATTTACAACCCCAGAATCTTGGTATCGATATTTAGTTCACTATATTCAACAAGGTTATTTGCCTGAACACTGGATCTCCAAGTAGAAAATGGCCTTACGCTTAAACTCTGCATCTTATCAAATAATCGATGGAGTGCTATTTAGAAAAAATTATGATGGATTTCTCCTTAGATGTTTAGAATGTGAGGATGCAGCCAAAGTAGTTAAAGAATTACATGATGGCCTTGTTGAAAGTCATTTCTCAGGAGATACTACAACCTATCAGATTCTAAGAGCTGGATACTATTGGCCGACGTTGTTCAAATATGCTCACGCCTATATCAGAAAATATGATACTTGCCAAAGGAGTGGTGGAAGACAAGTGAAAGCAGCTGGGCCATTAAAACCAGTTGTTATTTACGAACCATTTGAGCAGTGGGGGATTGATATTATTGGAGAAATTAATCCAAATTCCTCATTACATCAAAACTATATCCTCACAACAACATATTACTTTACCATATGGGTGGAACCCATCCTACTACAGAAAGTAAATGAAGATGGAGTCATGGATATTTTGCAACACCATATTATGACCATGTTTGGGGTTCCAATGTCCTTAATTTTTGATAATGCATCTTATTTCTCATCTATTAGACTTATTTCATTTGCGAATGACAAAGGAATTAAATTTCATTATTCTACTAACTATTATCCACAAGGTAATGGGTTAGCTGAATCTACTAACAAAAATCTCATTAGAACCCTAAAAAATATGGTCATAGAGAACCAATGAAGATGGGACATATCTCTCCAAAATTCACTTTGGGTTGATCGAGTCGCACCCAATAACTCCTTAGGTGTGTCACCCTACACCTTAGTCTATGGGAAGCAATCCATTCTACCTCCTAAAATTTTCTTGCCTTCATCTCAACTAGACCAAGCGTCTAGAGGATCCAATAGTGAAGTCTTACAAGCCCAAATCAACACTCTACTGAAATTTGAAGAGTCTAGATCCAAGTCCAAGGAAAGGTTTAAGCATCAACAAGAAACTGTGAAAAGATCGTTTAACAAGCATAATTCCGGGGAGAAGGAGTTTGACGTAGGTGATTTGGTTCTAAAGTGGGATCACCCACATGATGAAAAAGGTAAGCACACTAATTTTCAAAATTTATCGATAGGACCTTTCTAGATCGTAGAAAAGTTAGGCCGCTCGACATACAAGTTACAGGATTTGTAGAGGTGGGAAGAGAACTTGCCAGTAAATGGTTTGGTTCTCAAACCTTATTTTTCTTAATGCTCTTGATTTTCTTTTATGTACATAAATAAATCTTTTGACTTTTGTTTATTTTCTTTGTAGTTAGTTTTCTTTATTTTCATTTGTTTTTTATTTACTTCAGTTTTTTTATTTTTATTTTTTTTTCAGTTTCTTCAAATAAATCACCACAACCTTTTGACATTTGGGGAACATTGGAATTTTGGGAAATATGCAATATTTTGATTTAAAAGCTGATTAATAAATATGCATGTATCATCATTCAGATTATTTAAGTTGATAGACTATCTGAAGAGAGGTTACGAACACATTGAATTCATGTTTTAAACCCCATCAAATAACTAAGGTTAGAAGAGTCTAGAATATTATTCTGGGGCTCCATTCACTGCACATTAAAATCTGTCCTAGGAAGCTAACAACAAAGACCCATAGATAGGAAGTAGTTTGGATAGATGTATAGTATTTAAATGATCCCATGACACAAATAAAATCCAAAAGGCTAAAGAGTCAAATCTCCCAGAAAGAAAGCATACATCAAAAACATACTGAATAAAATCAGTATTGGATAAGATTGCTCAGAGGTTATTCTCCGTCCATGAGATGAAAGCAAACTATCTCTGACACAAAAGGACATTGTGGATGAAAGAACGTAAGCCAAGTTTGAAATAAGAGAAGCAATCAGGGAAGGATGAAAAGGACAAAAAGCATCAAAATAATGCAAAAGGCACGTGAATGAGGAACAAACGAATATGTCTGTCCATACTCTATTACAATCCTGTGGTGTTTGTGCTAGAAGCAATCCAAAGGTAGGAATAAATGAAATTCATATCTTGGCTCCAGAAGATTTATCAAGACTTTGAAATATTGGTTACCCTATATTAGTGGACCATAATCAATCTTAAAGTTCTAAATCTTATATTTCTAAAAGGTCTAGACATCTTAAAGACATATTGAAGTTTGGGAAAATTTGATTTAAACAGAATACCATGAAGCATTTTTTAATTTTAAAAGTCTGTTTTTCCAAAGATCTGTGTTCACTAGCCAGTCGCCAATTGTTGCTACTGCAACTATCCCCAAAAAAAATTTACATTTTTTTAGGACCCCTTGAAAAATCTTAGACTTTGCCTCTTAGGCACTTTGAGTTTTGAAATTCAGTGTATATGGTTTCTTTCTATCATGGAAAATTTCCAAATTTTATTTTCTTTTACTAAGGCAGAAATGGCCTTCTAACCCGCTATAGCGGATGATTTCTCAAATTCTGAGCTACTACACTGGGCAGACTTTGTGGTTTCAATCCGCAACGGTGGGTGACATTTTTAATTTGATATCAGAAAGACTCTCGATTTTGTTTATCTCGTTGTGGAAGAGGGTTCCTGGATTTTGAGCCGCTAGGACGGAAATATTATCAACTTTGAGCCGCAGTGGCGGGGTGGTTTTATTTCGGATATCCTTTCGTTTTCCTTTTTCGCTACAGTGGGTGACTTCTGATTTTGTATTTAGAAAGGATTCCGAACGTCTTGACCCCGCAATGAAGGATGGTTGTTAGTTTTCAAACCGTTGCAACGGCTAGCCTATTCCTTTTCCTTCCACTTATTTTTTATTGAGAGCCTGGCCGCAACGATGGGCAAATTTTTCTCTCCGAGCCACAATGGTGGGTGGGATATCATTTGGAAGATCGAAGCTCCTTCCAATTTGTTGTGCTCGCTTCACCAGAATTTTTTTTTGACACTCTGCCGCAATGGTGGGTGTGGTTTCACCGATGGTCCAATCCTCGCCACACCGCTTTGGTAGTAGGATTTATCTTGTTGAGCCGCTACGGTGGCAGCCTTCTTGATTTATTTTTCGACACCTTTTGACCGTCGGTGCCGCAGCATAAGTTGGTAACGTTGTAAGTTGAGCCGATGTTGTGGCTGCGTTGGAGTGTAGGGAGTCTCCATTGCCAGGGCTAAGTGTAGGATGACTTATCATTTGCCCCGATGCAGGTATTTTGGTGCCAATGACGTTTGGAAGTGTACATGTGTTTTAAATGTTTTACCTACCATGTTGAAGGATTTTTTTATGTCAATTTCCTATTTATAACTGTGAGGAGAATTTTTTACCAACCATTCTTACGGTGAAAATTTAAAGGTGTTGTGGTGATTTTATCTCGTCCGTGAGCACATTCAATTAGTGGAGCTTTCCTGTGGAGCTTACATGTATTCATTACTGAGTATCTCTATCGCGTGTGCATTGCAAGGTAGGATTCCATCCTTTGTTTTGGTTGGAAAAGATAAATAGGGTTTTTGAGTTGTCATGGGTAGTTCTCCCAAAGAGGAATGAGGTAGTTTGGTCATGGGTTTAAAAGGGGGG
Organism: Pseudotsuga menziesii; assembly: GCA_001517045.1. Lineage (NCBI taxonomy): Eukaryota > Viridiplantae > Streptophyta > Pinopsida > Pinales > Pinaceae > Pseudotsuga > Pseudotsuga menziesii. The sequence continues at coordinate 666,320 of LPNX010554104.1, forward strand.
GGTCACATTTTCCTTTTAAGTGTCACTATTTCTTGGCAAAGTTAGGGCTTTCCCTCACCGCCATTTCTTCTCTCATAACCTCACCACAGTTCGACCATAGATATTTGCCCGCAGTCTACTAGGCTATAATGATTATTTGCGTGCCTGAGTTTCCCGCTAGCATGGAGCATATTGGATGCTTGCCTTCGGGATATTTTAGGGTTCACCCATTTTTGGTCTCAATAAAACCCCCTGTAGGTTTAAGCACTATGTTTTTGGGCCGCAAGATGTTAAGAGTGGAAATATGAATCTAGGGCATCGTTGCTCTGTGCATCGAAGTGCTTGAAATGGTTAGGTATTGTTTCTTTTCCAAGGGGGGAAAGGATGAGGTTCACTTGGCAGGAGCTTATTGCCTTTTGATTTTGTTTCTCAGACCTACATCATTGGTTTTGACATCAATGGTTGAGGATATAAGGGTAACAAAAATGCTGATAATTATGCTAAGCAGTTTTCATAATCAATGTGTTTTGTCTTAATATTATGAAATAAATGCTAAGACTTGCTCTGGTTTTGTTTGCATTCAACACTTGCACCTGATAATATGACAAAGAAAGGGAAGAAGAAAGCTAAGATTGTCGACTATGATCCAGACGATGAGGTTGCAGAAGTTGAACCTAGACCGATGATAGAAATTATTTATGAAGATACCAAGGCAGTAACTAATGTTGAGCCCGAGTTCAAATGGGGTTAGATTCATCACTTGTTGATAGAAAAGAAGATTCTAGAAATAGGGTTAGAGGACCTAGCCCTATATGATAACGTGTTGAGATCTGGGATAACTAAAGTGACCACAAGACCTGAAATGTTCCCTTGTGCAAAAGTCATTGGATGGATTCTACCGAGGGTAGACCAAATAGGGATGTTGATGAGTAATGTACAGAACAAAGGATTTGCATCCTTTACACCTGCAATTTTATCAATAGCATATAGCTTGTCTGAAACTGAAGTTAGCATGACAACAAAGTGGGTGAAGGGCTTGAAGCTCGATTATGCTACCACAGCTAAGATGATGATGAATGAGGGAAAAAGTTTTAGAAAAAAGTAGTCAGTAGAATACAAAACAACTCACCTGAAGACCCCATATAGATTAAAAGTGCAGCTGTTGAATAGGATTTATGGAAGATCCCATGGGAGGTTCTACAAATTTGGACGGATTGCACTGATATACCACATAGCCATGAAAGGAACAGTTTTCAACTAGGCTGACATTATAGCCAAGAATTTTTCCACCACTATCAAATCATCCCAAGAAGGTCTGCACCTTAGCAAATCTGAATTTTACATGCCTTCCTTTCTAGTAGACTTCATACTCTACCGTCATCGGTTTGAAGGATTAAAGTGTACATGGAAGGGAGGGAATGCCCCCATATATATAGCCTATGAAATGTTGGGGTCTCACAAGTATCACAACTATTATCAGGTGATCTGTGAGGAGTTCCTGATACCCTTATACAAGTTGATATTTCTGGAAGAATGTATGTGCTTATCTGAAGGATATTTGGAGTCTATTAAGGAATATAGGGATTATTTTTTCACCGAAGAAGGAACGTATTTAAGGATGTATGGGGGAATGAAAGATCCCTTATTACCACCTAAATACGCAACAATTTATATAGTCCACAAATAAGATATCAAACAACTCTTTCTAAATGGATTTGAAAGCCACTTGTTCCATCTGAAGAAGGTTGTTTACCCACCCTTACCCTTCTATGTGGGTAGTTACAAGTTTACCAAGGTCAAGAATGCCCCTGAGTTTGTCAAGGAGCTTCAAAGTTTTCATTTTGGGGAAAAGGATTTTCATCGGAATGATTCTCAAGGAAAATTTGATGCCTATAAGGTAGCACTCGAAGTAAATTTTGAGTATACTGATTATGTAGACAAATAAAAAGATATCTAGAGGAGCATTTATAGCATCATCACCATGAACAAGAAGCTAAAGTTGAATACTATAGAAAATGGAAATAAAGGCAGTGGAAGTAGAAATTTAGAATCAAAGAGTCAGGAAGAGGAAGCTACCAAGAAAGTAAAAGAAGAGACTGCCCAAGGAATGGAAGAAGGGGGCAGGAAGTTCTTAGTAGAGGAAAAGCAGCGAGAAGAGGAAGAAGAAGCTACCAGGAAAGAAAAGAGAAAGAAAGATGAATCCATCCAAGGTAAGAATATTGAGCTGGAAAAATCCATAGCTCAAGAAGCTTTGAATCCGGGAAAAGGAGTACAAGACCCAGAAGATTGTATGGAAGAACAAAGCAAGAAAAATGAAGAATATCTAGATGGTGAAGATCGAGGACAGAGCCTTGCTCGGGACAACAGAGAAGACCCCCATCCACTTCAGGAGGCCACCTTCCCATAGTTGAAATGGGATTAGTACCATTTACCCCATCCAAATAGTATGATTTGGCATCTCTATAGGATGTGTAGTTCGATCCCAAAAAAAGGAAATCATTTGGAGAATAGAGAAGGCTCTGAAAATGAGAGATCGACCCCTAGTCACCACAGTCACAGAGAGAACAGTTGTGAAAAATGTTGAAGATAATCCAAAGCAAATGGCCTCCTTGGGCATTGAAAATCCATATTCAAATGGTCACAATATTGAAAAACTCACAGAGACCCTTGAGCAGTTCAAGGGAAAAATGGACAAGATGAAAGCGGTTTTGATGAAAGAGGAAAGAGTCTGCAGAGAATCCAAGAGAAAGTATGAAGATACTCTCTCAGACTATGAAAAGTTCCAACAATATTACAAAATTCTGAAAGAGGAATGGGACACTTTGAAGGAGTCCAACATGAACCTTATTAAGGAAATAGGAGAATTAGAAAACAAAATTGCAGGGCTGGAAGCACAAAATTCTGTAGTTGATCAAAGGGAAGAACAATATGAAGCCCAAGTACCAGGACTAGAAGCCCAAAATAGTGCCTTGGATGTGTTATTAAAGACATAAAATGAACAAAAGGTAGATGTGGCACCTATGACAAAGCTAGTAATATTTCTCGGGAATAAGATTTATCAAATGCAGGTGCATATCGTAGAAGAAGTTTTCAAGGTCAAACAAATAGAAGATAGACTACAAGAAATTTCAAACACAACTGTAGAATTCAAAGATACAACTCAAAAAATTGTACAATTTATTCAGGGAATATTAGCATGGTTGGAAACAACTCAGGAACATCCAAAAAACACACCAATCAAAGCTCCAAAAATACTGCAGCTTGAGTATGAGCTGATAGGCTTCAGAAATAGAGCTGCTGAAAAGTTGATAGATGCAGTCTAGAAGACAGTGGATAAATTCAGGGAGTTCTCTAAGAAAGTGTTTGCCACTTACCAAAGGTGCCAAACATGATCCAAGAAAAGGTTAGATGAACTTCCTGCACATGAATAATATTTGCAGCATTTTCATACTAGGTTTCAGGAAGACGAGCTCAGCATACAGTCGATAAAGAACTTAAATGAAAGGGTGCTTAAGAATGTGATTTCTCAGGATATAGTTAGTAACTACCATCTAGAGGATCAGTTTCAACTACTCCCAGCCAGGATGGCTGACATAAAGGCTCAATTTTCAAAACATCAAGTGACAGTTCGATTTTTGGAGCCAACCGAGTTTGAAATAATTGCATCTGATGCTAAGGAATGGAAGAAATTAATTGCTGATTTGAATGTGCCCATTTAAAAGTGTTTTTTGTCCTTTTGTACACATGGAAGTATATTTGTAATAAAGTTTGTATTTATATTTAATTATTGAATACACTAAAAGACAAATTTTGTGTAACAGAAGGTAAAGGGAACCCAAGGGGTAGGAAGGTTAAGAGTCTCTTTGAGATGTATAAATATTGTTGAGGTCGAAGAGAGAGGGACTTTTCTAGCTGTCTCATGTGAAATACTTATTGTAAGAGGAACTATTTTTTATTATAATAAAGAGGATCAAATTTGTTCTGATGGAGAAGGAGTTGTTAAGTTTCAAATGCATGTTGTGTGGATGGCTAATTAGAACTATTTATGTGTTAGCTGACTGTGCAAATTTGTGAGACCATTCTAACTCTGAACTATTTCTTAGTCATGAATGATTTCATTCCTTTGTATTGGATCTTGTGCCTCAAAATGATTAATGAATGTTTTAATAAACAATGAGCTATCTCTATGTTAATATTTCTATTGTGTTCTATCTATTTTGAATTATATCAGTTATCTGTAACATTATATGCGCATGGAATACAATACATTAATCATACAAATAATCATGTTTCTCCCTAGGGAGAGGTTAGTTGGTATTAGATAGGTTTATTTTAGCTGTTATTTTCTTTCTGTGATTCAGGAACAAAGGAGATAAGATGGGAGGTAAGAACCTACACATCACATTGTGAACCCTTTTCTTCCTAATCAGTGCATTTAAATTTAGGCATTTGCATATAATTTATAAACATAGAAAACTCACATAAACGGTGGACCAGGCCGTAACTGGTAAAATAGATTTAAACCGATACTTAATTGTATGGTAGCCAGACCGTAAACCGGACGGATTACCCATACCAAACAATAAATGAGTTGATTGGGAACAGTTATTGGGGACAATCCATACTACTGATACCTGGGATTTTCCAGGCCTCAACAAAAGGACATTCATTGACAATATTTTTTACAGAACCAACTCTTCTACCAAATCTTGCCATCAAGGATCATCTGTCAAAAGGATCCTGGTTACCCCTAGAGTGAAAGCATCCATTTCCAAAGTGGAGAATACAGGAGGATCTACGACACCATCAGGTGTCCCTGTAGACGAGGAAAGAGTCATTGTTGTGGGAGAATGTGACTGAGAGGTGGTTTACCACATTAAAGGGAGGACAATGAAAAAGGAGAAGTGGACATAGCATCACCATAAGTGGGAATATTATAGTAGGAAAAGACATGAGGGAGCAGAGGAAAAAATGAACAACGAGAGTGAACCGGAAGATCATGAACAAGTGGTGGGGGATAACCATCACAATGGCAGTGATACCCCACATGAGGGGATATTTTCCACACTCTAGTTCCCCATTCAATAGACAGTTGGACAAGCCCCCATGAAAAACATATCACCATCAGTATTACTTCGATTTCATGGAAAGGCCATAGAGGATCCGAATGAGTTCCCTTCGAGTTTGACATCCTCTGTCATAGCTACGACTACAATTCTAGTGAAAATAAGTTAAAACTTTTCCCTGCTACTTTGAAGGATAATGCTCTGCGTTGGTTCATGAGCCTAGGTGGTGAGACTGTCACCACCTAGGATCAAATGAAACAGGTGTTCCTTGAAAAATTCTAGGAGTACTGTAACACTAAAGATAAAAGAGAAGAGTTGTTCAAAATGGTACAAAATAATGAAGAGAGCCTAAAAGATTTTTTTGAAAGGATTATGTACAATGTACAGAGGGTTGGACAGACTACTATGGGGCTAGATGTGCTCAAGATTATCCTAATTCAAGGGATTAGAGAAGACTTCCTAGGCATGTTGAACCTGCTGGGGAGGGGGGATATCGCGAAGGAACCCTTTGAAAATATTTTTGAATTATGCAGAAGGTATTCTAGAGGATCCTTTAGAACCAACAAACGAGACAAATTGGAATGAGATGTCTTTGATAGAACACAAAAGTCCACAGAAGTCACCCAATGGAGGAGCCACCCAAGAAGAAATGGGAAACCTTCTCGAGAAATTCAAAACATAGATGATAAGTTCCATCTCCTCATAAATATATGTCATGAGAGAAAAGCAGAAGCAAGCAGTGGAATATTTACACTTGGTGTATTCTACCCCAGATGCAGGAAGAAGCACCCCCTAAAGGAATGTCCACTTGAAAAGGTGGAAGTGTGCCAGCTTTGTAAATTGAAACATGATACGATGGAGTGTCCCTCACTACCCCAAGTGAAGGTATTCCTACAGGAATAAACTCCAAATGTGGAACCAACTTACTTCATCACCCAGAAGAAGCCTTGGCAACCTCGAAACCAAGGTATGAATCGATATTCATTTCCCTTTTGGAATAACATGAGTAGTATGAATAATATGAATCATATGAATACATAATTCCCTTCACACTATTCTACCATAAATGGCATCCATATCAACCTTTTATGCTAAATTTCAATTCTTGGTCACCTTGGACACAACCACCGAATTAGCAAACTTCCTAGTCTCTGGGGTAGAGGAACTCCCATCTAGGAAATTAGTTTCCTAATAACCAAAATCCTCACCAAAAATTTCCCCATCAATATTTTCCTCACCAACAATTTCCCCATCAATATTTTCCTCACCAACAATACCCTCCTCAGAATTATCCGCACCAACAGTACCAGCAACCGCAATTGCAGCTCCAAAACAATGATGCACCAATGAACATGCCTATATGACCGCAGCTACATTCCCAACCTAAACCCAACCCAAAAAATAAAAAAGTCCACTATTTTAAGACTGCCAACATACCAGCTTACTCCATCACTCCAGTTCCCTGTAACGACATACGCTTGCGATCAGGGAGAGTGGTGGAGCCTTTAGCCATTGAAGATGTTCCATCTTCAGTGACTAAAGTAAGGATGAATAAAAAATACCCATCTAATATGAAAATCCCCATTATCCAAGATGTTGAAAGTCCTACCATGACACCAACTGAAACACGAGAAGAAATAGTTATTGAAACCCAACCTACACAACTGATTAGAGAATTTCCACATCCTGGATGACTGACACTATAGAAAATAGTGGAACATCCTTAGTTTAACCTCTTGGGAGAATTGAAAATTTTATTTATCAAAATTCCACTTCTACAAGCCCTCCATGATGTGCCTATCGATGCCAAGACACTTTGGGATCTTTGTGTAAGGAAACCAGGAAGAAAACCTAGGGATCCTCCCACTGTCCATGTTCTAGGAAAACTCTCTGAACTGATAATAGGAAAGACTCTCTTAGCGAAATATGATCATCCTGGGTGTTGATGTATTTGTAAATTATAAATGTATTCATCTATGTATCTTATGTATTGTAACCCGATGTTTATTCCGGGATGTATATATTATGTAATTAAGTCATGTTGTCATGCCCCGATGTTCCGATCGGGAGAATCAATAATGTAAACAAGTCATGTCAAGTCATAGTGAGTAACCCTCCGATTTTCTAAGGGTTAAAGTCCCCACAGTTCCAGGGCAATAGGGTTATTAGACTCTCCTAGTAGAAATAATCCCTAGTAGGGTTTTAGTCATGTCGGGATTAGTATAAATAGAGAGTTGGGGTCTCTATTTAGTACACATCACTCACACACTCAAGTGTAGCACATAGTTGAGNGATTACTGCTGTTAGGAGTGCATCTTACTATTTTGGGGTTTTACATCTTGTGATGATTCTATCTCTGAGGAAGTTACGGGGTTTTCTCCATTTATGGTTTCACCGATGAAAAATAATGTGTTCATTGTCTCTTGTGTTTGATTGCTGTACTTGTTGTTCTCTCAGTAAAGATCCTAACATAATGCTAGATTAATGTTGAAAAACTAACATGGTATCAGAGCTAACCTAAGAACAAGACACTGTGCAGTTGCGGGAACTAGGGATTCCTAGTTTGTGGATCTTCCTCCACATATTTTCAGAAAAAGTAAGGTGGAATAACTCTCCTCCTTAGGGTGCATCTTTCTATCGAAGCAGAATCTAATTATGAGGTTTTTCAGTTTTGGACCTGTCACTGCTATCAGAAATTAGGGCTTTTCATAGAAGAGGAATTTTTCAGTGAGCCCAGGCCTAGATTGATCTCCTCCCCAAAATTGAAGTTAGGGACAAATTTCAAGGCATTTGGGTGGACGAAACTCTGGAAAAGAAAAACCCTAATTTGCTCCTGAACCAGCTCTGCAAGATTTCAGCTCAAGTTTCAGATCCGACATATTGAACCTAGTAAGATCTAAAATATTTTGTATTTGCATCTGAGGTCTTAGTTAATATTTCTCATCATACCAAGCTTGATGAAAATATTGAGGGAGTTGATAACTTCCAAGCCTAGAAGTATAGGATCTCCCTGGTCCGAGAAGAAAATGGGTTAGACTCCTACATCCATGAGGAGGTTCCAGTTCCAGAGGGAGATGAGGTAAAGGCCTTACATAAGAAGAAGATGGTTATGGCAAAGAGGATCATTGTTGATTCTATCAAGGATCTCCTTATCCCATAGGTGTCCTCTCTCAAGACACCTAAAGCTATGCTTGATGCGCTAACCAAATTGTTTGAAGGGAAGAACATAAACCGGAAGATGACCCTGAGAAACCAACTGATGAATGTTAAGATTCAAAACGCATAAATAATCCAGTCTTACTTCACAAGAGTTTCTCAGATCAAAGAGAAACTAGAAGCAGTTGATGGAGAAGTGGAAAATGCAGAGATTGTAATGACTACGTTGAATAGCCTTCCTAGGTCATGGGATTCTTTCATCCAAGGAATCTGTGCTAGAAAGAAGTTAGTCAAGTTCAGCAGACTATGGGAAGAGTGCTCTCAAGAAGAAGCTCAGATAGCAGCTTGAGAAGAGAAGATGCAAAGTGAATACCAAGCTCTCATGGTACACTCCAAGTCTCACTCCAAGTCAATCAAAAGAAGACCTCATAGCTCCAGAGGTAAGCACTCTCACAAAGATAACACTAGAAAAGATGTATCTAGGATCATATGCTATACATGTGATGAAGCAGGACACTATGCAAGGAATTGTCCTAACAAATAGAATATAATGAAGAAGAGAAACAAAATAAGACATCATGCTCATGCTATAGAGGATGATGAACCATCCAGGAAGAGATCCAGATATGAAAGTGAAGATTCTTCAAGCGAGGATGAATATGTTCTGATATCTGCTCTCACAGGTAACATTACTCATGGAAGTGATGATTGTCTTATAGACAGTTGGGCTTCCAAACATATGATTGGATTCAAGGAATCCTTTGTGAGACTGTCAGAACATGAATCAGCTCACAAGGTAAAGCTAGGAGATGACTACCATTATCCAATAAAAGGTAGTGGGGAATATTCCTATAAATTAGACTTTGGAAAATCTCTAACGAAGAAAGAAGTATTGTTTGTGCCAGAACTCAATAAGAACCTTCTCTCCATATCAGCATTAGATGCAAAAAAATGCGGGTTGCATTCATAGATGGTCAAGTCATCGTGTGGCCAAAAGGAAAGACTATCGATGATGCGGTAGTGATTGGAGAACAAGAAGGAGGATTGTACAAATAAGAGGGCCATCCAGAATAGGCCTTGGTCCATGACATAGTAGAGCCAAGTGAACTTTGGCATAGAAGTCTTGCACATGTGCATTACAGAGCACTACCTATTGCAAGCAAAGCTGTCGAAGGTCTTCTAGAAATCCAAGAAAAACACGATGGGGTCTGCAAAGGATGTGCGGAAGGAAAGAATACAAAGAAGACATTTCCAAGCAGTGAAAGCAAAGCAAAAGGAATCTTGGAAATCATCCACTCCGATGTATGCGGTCCTATGTCATCAAACTCCGTAAGTGTGTATGCATATTATGTTTCTTTTATTGATGACTTTTCTAGGAAGACATGGGTTTACTTCATGAAGAACAAAGATGAAAGAAAAGATGAAGTATTCAGTAAGTTCAAGGAATTCAAAGCCTTGATCGATAAATATATTGAAAAGAATATCAAGACCATTCGATCAGATAATGGTGGAGAATTCACTTAAAATGAATTCAAAGAGATATGTAAAGAATCAGGGATTACGAGGGAGTTGTCCACTCCTTATAATCCACAGCAGAATGAGATTGTGAAATGGAAGAACAGAACTATCATGGAAGCTGTAAAGGAAATGCTTCATGATCAAGACCTTCCTATGCATCTTTGGGTGGAAGCTTCCAGAACAATGGTGTATGTACATAACTGTACTCCACATAGAGTACTCGAGAAAAAGACTCCTAAAGAAGTCTTCTCCAGCAAGAAACTAGAAGTCAACCATCTCAGAATATTCGGCTATCCTGTGTACATCCACATTCCAAAAGAGAAGAGGACTAAAGTAGATCCTTAAGGAAAGAAGTGTATATTTGTGGGATACTCTTAAAGCTCAAAGGCTTACAGAATATATTTCCCAGGATACAAGAAGATTGACATCATCAGGGATGTGACATTTGATGAAAACACAGCTTACAACAAATCCAAAAAGAGACCTTCTGAAGAACTTGAAGAAGCAGAAGCACCCAGAATTCATGATACAACCATGAATGAAGAAACTCGAGAAGAAGATTGAGAATTTGAAGAGCCACAAAGACCTGTAGATCCACCAATGGAGAAGAACCCTCATAAGAGGAACCCTGCTTGGGTATGAGAACTTATCCAAGGTGCAGAAAGATGTGGGGCTCCAGAAGAGAATCACAAAGAAAGAAAGAGGACCAGATCTTGTTCTGGGTATGTAGCTTTACTATGTGATTTCATTGATAAAGAACCTTCCAGTTATGAAGAAGCAGCAGAACAGAAAGAATGGAAGGATGCTATGATCAAAGAGTACCAATAGATCATCAAGAATGATGTTTGGGATGTTGTCCCAAGACCAGATGGGAAGTCAGTTGTAACTTCCAAATGGTTCTATAAGATCAAACATGCTGCAGACAGTAGCATTGAAAAATATAAGGCAATATTTGTAGCTCAGGGTTTCTCTCAGAAAGAGGGAATAGACTATGAAGAAACCTTTGCACCTGTAGCCAGATACAATTCCATCAGATCAGTAATTTCTCTGGCCATAGTGATGAAATGGAAGATACACCGGATGGATGTCAAGTTTGTTTTCTTGGATGGTGTAGTGGAAGAGGAAGTGTATGTAGAATAGCCACTCATTTTTGAGACACATAATAGGGAGTCTCATGTATGAAGATTGAAGAAAGACCTGTAAGGTTTGAAACGGACACCCAAGACATGGTATGGAAGAATTGATAGCTTTCTATCCAGTTTGGGCTTTAGCAAGAGTAAAGTAGATTCCAACCTTTACTACAAGGTTGAAGATGGCAACCCAATGATGATTCTACTATATGTAGATGATTTGCTTATGACAGGTATGGATGGGCTGATTACTGATACGAAGACAAAGCTTGCTGCCGAGTTCGAGATGAAGGACATGGGTATGATGCATTACTTTCTATGTATGGAGGTGTGGTAGAGTACAGATGGAATCTTCCTTGGACAAGGGAAGTATGCAGTAGATATCCTGAAGAGGTTTGGGATGATGGACTGCAAAACTATGGCCAGACCTATGGAATCAAACCTGAAGCTATTGAGTGATGCTTCATCAGAGTCAGTTGATGCTACAATGTATTGTCAGATGATTAGATCATTGATGTACTTGATGAACACGAGACCAAACATTTGCTTTGCTATGAACACCTTGAGCCAGTTCTTGAAAGATCCGAGAAATGTTCACTTGATTGCTACAAAGCATATTATGAGGTACTTGAGGGGTACAATTGATTATGGGCTCAAGTACGATGCGAATAAGAAGATTAACCTAGAGGTTTATGTTGATTGAGATTGGGAAGGAAGTGCCATTGATAGGAAGAGCACCTCAGGGTGTTTCTTCAATATGGGATCAGGTGTGATCTCTTGGTTTAGCAGGAAGCAATCTTGTGTGGCACTGAGTAGAGCTAAAGCAGAGTATGTCATAGCTTGTTCAACTAGTTGTGAGGAAGTATGGTTGAGGAAGCTACTGTCTGATTTATTTGATCTCTAGATGGATGCTACTTATATACATTGTGACAACTAGAGTTGCATGAAGTTTTCAAAGAATCCAGTGTTTTATGACAAGTCGAAGCACATCGAGATCAAGTATCACTATATCAGGAATATGGTGCAGAAAGGAGTAGTGAAGCTCCAGTATGTTGCGAAAGAGGAACAGATAGTTGATGTGTTGATGAAGCCATTGGCCAGAGTGAAGTTCAAGTACTTTAGGGAGAAGCTTGGTGTTCTTCAGATATAGGTTTCCTCTAAGGGAAAGTGATGAGTTCCAAAGCCATTCTGACGAGCAGGTCAGATGTAAGGGCTGATCCATTCTATCATGGTGAGAGGATTCAGTTCCTTCCATGTCAGATATGAGTGCTAAGATCCAAAGACATTCTGACAAGCAGGTCAGATGTAAGGGCTAAGCCATTCTGTCATGGTGAAAGGATTCAGTTCCTTCCATGTCAGATGTGAGTGCTGAGATTCATAGCCATTCTGACAAGCAAGTCATATGTAAGGGCTGAGCCATTCTGTCATGGTGAGAGGATTCAGTTCCTTCCATGTCAGATATGAGTGCTAGCCATTCTATCAAGTAGGATAGATGTAAGAGCATCTGCCACTCTTTGGGAGAGTGGAGGCACCTGGTCCGTTACCAGGTAGCTCAGTCTGGGACTAGGGGCAATTCTATCATGGTGAGAGGATTTAGTTCCTTCCATGTCAGATGTGAGTGCAAGCCATTCTATCATGGTGAGAGGATTCAGTTCCTTCCATGTCAGATGTGAGTGCAGGCCATTCTGTCATGGTGAGAGGATTCAGTTTCTTCCATGTAAAATGTGAGTGCAGGACATTCTGTCATGGTGAGAGAATTTAGTTCCTTCCATGTCATATGTGAGTGTAGGTCATTCTATCATGGGGAGAGGATTCAATTCCTTCCATGTCAGATGTGAGTGCAGACCATTCTGTCTTGGTGAGAGGATTCAGTTCCTTCCAGGTCATATCTGAGTGCAATCCTTTCTGGAAATGGTGATAGGATTCAGTTCCTTCTATTAGCACTTAGAATGTACCCAGGTTGTGAAAGGTAACAATAAAAACCACTTTAGAAAGAAACTGGATTTTCTTTCCAGAGAGGGATCTCTCAAATACAGATTTAATAAGGTCAGATATAAATCAACACTCAAAGATTATATAAATGGTTGAAACGATGCACATAAGAATTGGGCAATGGAGTCACATATACATAAAGATATCACAAAGACATATGCATGAGATTTTATCAAAAAAAAGATAACCATTCAATCACAGTCGTTCATTTAATTTCAAGTGGGGTAGAAGAGATAATGAACAGTCCATCAATACAGAGCATCAAAAGACGAGTTCTATATCAACTTTAGTAGAAACATTCATAGAATATATTAAACAATGATCAGAGCATAAATAATATGAATTCCAACCATTCAACACTATGTTTCAGATACGAAGAAAACAAAATGGAGTGTAACACTGGAAAAAACAATCACAAAGGAAGGGAAATACAGACTTTAATGTAAACAGCACAGGAATATTTGATAACCGCACGCATTCAGCTTTTTTATTCAAAAATATATGTCTTCAGAAAACATTCATCAACAAGATGGGTTCCAAGCCCCATCACATAAAATAAATGCAATTATATACATAAAATGATTTTATTCTTCCAAGAATATTTATAACTGAATAACCTACTTAATCAAAGTCTTGTAACTATATTCCTAACTCCTAGGAATAAACTACCTGCTTCGATCCTAACAGATTATTAAATTAAAATCAACTCGGTGACAAGGCCCGTCCAAGCAGCTCCTTAGCGCGCAACACCTATTTTCATGAATGAAGGATATAATTTGTTTTTCCAAATATTTCTATGTCTCTCCATTGCTCCGCACTTGGAATATCATACTCAATCATCTCCCGAATAGACACCTCCAGTTCCATGCAGGATTCATAAGACACTTTAGGCAACCTTCCCCTGATGATCAGGAATTTCTGTAATATCTCAAAATCTTCTGTCAACTTATCTACGATGACTTTCCCTCTCATCCCTTTTTCCAAATGATCAAATTTAGAATGATCCATATGGATTCATACCAACAGGCTGTGATAATGCTCTTGAGAAAACATTCGTCCCTCCTCATCCCAAAAGGAAGGAAGGCCATCTTCAAATAATTCTTTAAAAGCCTGTTTGAAGTCATTAACCTGTGACATCATTTCATCAGCTTTGTCTTGTACTATCTTCATTAGATGATGTTTATGAATAAACCTTTTTGCCCACAGTACCATTGCCACTCTGTCTTTGACTCCTATGTCATGTAATTTTTGGTATGTTAATGAATTTAAGAAATTTAATGCATTCTGAGCTGTGCCAAGGGGTTTCCTCTCCATAGTTTCATTTACTAACTTCAGTCTTTGATTGGCCAAATTGATCAATATGCTTTGATCATCAATGAAGTTCAAATACTACCTGAACTTGGTAATTTATACGGATAATGTATCCCAAATTATGTGCTTTGCTCCCTAGAGAGGACCCTTTTCTATGTTCCTTTCTTTCAATTCATTAAATTTCTTCTGTAGCTGACTTTTATCTTGCAATATCTTATTCTTATTTTTAGTCACTTTGGCTAGCTCAGATTTGACTTTTTCATTTTCCTCCTTTAATTCTTTTATCTCTTCATCTTTCAGGCTGACTTGGGACATGGGAACTAGTAAGTCATCTGCAGAAAAATCATTTAAAGGTTTTTCAATATTCACAATAGTTACGTCCTCATCAGTGGGATTCTGGCTCATTAGTTCCTCCATGATTTCTTTTTCTTCATTTTGATCCCTTTTCAGCAGTGAAATCTGTGCTATTAACGTGTTTCATTCTTCTTGCCACTTATCCTTTTATTCTTGTAATTTTACAGTCTTTCCTTTATACTCCATCATATCCTGATGAATCCTGTCCTTTTCCTCTTGTAATGCTAATAATTCGGATGATTGAACATGTTATGTACTTGGGATATTCAGCCTTTTCTTCAATACCTGGAGGGTGTTGTCTTTTTCTTCTAGGAGTATTTTGATTGCCTAGGTGTTACCTGTTTTATTTCCTGAGCTTATGATGTCTTCTTGCAGCTTTCTTATTTGAATGGAATTCGCCTTGTTTTCAACCTTCTCATGTTTTAACTGAACTTCCAACTTGTCAACCAAAACTTGTAATTTATTAACTCTCACCATAGAATGCAATAAATCTGAATAAACAATGTCTCCTGTTCGTTTATGTAACTGTATTTTATCTGGTACACTAATATTTTCTAACCTCACTTCCATTTCTGACATCTTATCACTCACCATAGCCAATTTAAAAGTATTTCTTTCTACGTCCCGGGTAGAAATCAAGGAATTTTTTGGATTGTCTAAACTTCTCACCTGCGGGAGTAGATTCCTTGTTTCCTCTAGGGACTGCTTTTGCTTCTCCACATAACTAGTCATGATCTCTTCTTTAGACTTGAAAACTGGGCCTAATTCTGTATTATCTACACCTTCAAAAGAAAATTGACTCACCTGTACAGACTTTGTAGGAACCAAAGAAACTCTTTTTAAATCATCTGAAATAATTTCACTTAAAACTTTATCATCTTGAAACAACTTGGCTTTTTTATCTGAACCATCCTCATCTATTTGCATACTTTCAACTCCAAAAAGACTTATTTTAACTAAAATATTAGAAACATTTGTCACTTGAGGTACTGCAATCAGTCTACTGCTTGTATTTTGATCAGATCTTGGAATTTCCATAAAGTGAAGCAAATTGGCTACTTCATTCAGACCTTCAATAACTTGATGGTCGAATGGCTTATTTTTGTTAGCTTGTTTTCTCAGGGAAATTATATGATAAGGGTCATAACTTACCCTTTTCTCCCTTTGAAAATCCATGCTTTCCAACAATTTCTCTATGAACACCAGAGCACCTTTATTTTTGGAACTAAAAGAGCCAACTTTAAGAGGGAACTTGATATTGGAACATTTCTTAAAAGCCCCAAAGTGTTCTTCTTCTGCATGCACTCTCTATCTCATATACTCCAATGCAAAAACTTTGGGAGTAAGGAAAGCAGGAAGCCTATAAGGCTCTCCAGTAAAACCATATATTCTCAAAATGGTGAAATCCTTATACAAAAACCAATCTCCGACCCTATCCTCAGGTGAGGATTGCATCATGCTTTTCATTTCTTCTAATACCCGGGGTAACACTTCATCAAATAACATCTTATATATTTATGACATGATAGAATTTGCAAATTCAAACATGTTGATTTTCTTGGGCAAATTTGAAGAGAATATGGTACTTAAGAACTGCAACTCGGTGACATTCAAACATAGTAACATGTTCAGCAAATAAGTTTGAAACTTAAAAAACCTGACTTTTGGAAACTCACTCAATTGGAGATGTATAGCTTCTGCTAGATACTCATCTAAACTTAAGACATGAACTGACTGAGACTCAGGACTCG
This sequence comes from Pseudotsuga menziesii, assembly GCA_001517045.1. Taxonomy (NCBI): domain Eukaryota; kingdom Viridiplantae; phylum Streptophyta; class Pinopsida; order Pinales; family Pinaceae; genus Pseudotsuga; species Pseudotsuga menziesii. The sequence goes on from LPNX010554104.1 coordinate 682,577, forward strand.
TCGAACTCATTTTTAATAGGAAACCCAAGATGACTTCATTGACATGACAGTCGTCATCTAGACCCAAGACTTGACAGACTAAGGACACAACTAATTGAAATTCATCTCTGAAAATGTGAATAGGATATGGCAGAAAAATACCATCTAGTGACTGACCTTCGTTCAAAATGCTAGACAAGAATTTGCAATGAACCTCAGTTTCACAATTTTTGTACACTTCAGCGAAAACGGACTCGTTTACAGGCTCATGATTATCAGGGTAATTGTCGGGCAAGTTCAGGTTTTCATGGATGACCTTGGCATAAATTTTACACAGTATCATAGATGTAGGATGACTTACAATAACTCTCTGAGAAGAAGAATAGTTAACTACACACCCCTCGGCAAACTCGGGAAAATGCAAGGTCTGCTCAATAGCAAAATGATACAAAAATGATTTACAAGCATTTAAAATGTCATTCCCCTACGAATTGTATCGTCATAACCTTCCTTTGATAATAGATACACTTCCCATAGACAAGAAAGGATCATATACTCCTCTATCCCTGTCAACCAGATATTCTTCTCTCTTGTCCAGAATACGGTTAAACCCTTGTAAATCTTTCCCTTTATCCATAATACAGACAACAACGGTAATTCGATGGGTGAATTTCGGGTATCCGAGACTTACCTGTTACTGTGGCCGCATATATTTCAAGTTTGACTATTAAAGGGTGGCGAGCAAGCAGTCCTTTTCATTCGTTCGACGCAAATAAAAATATTTCTTTAAACAAGTCAACTTTATTTATATAGGAGCCCACTCTGGAGGCCCCCTTTAGCGGTTTCCGCCAAACTGCTTTTGCCCGTGGAATGCACTACAAACTGCTGCATGTACCGTGGTTTCCATTTCGCTACCACTTTTTGCTTCCAATCATCGCACAAGTCCCTCCTCCAGATTCGTTAACAACCGTCGATGCACTTACCCTTTATTTCCCAACCGTCGGATGAGCCTACACGTACCCATTCCACTGAGCTTCTCTGTTTTATCGGACGTACAAGTTGATGAAGCGAACTTCATGCTGATCGTAGATTTTGTCGGGCTAGATTTGTGACCGTGGATATTCATATCTTGTTGAATACCCCCGTACATATTTATTTACACCATTGGATCCCATGATAATTCATTTCTTACACGCCCCTTATCACACTTTCACACCATTATATTTAACCAAAGTTTTCAAGAAACTATTATTTCTTCTTTATCATGGTTTCTTCGACGCTCTGCTAGGTAGAGGTGTTAACACCTTCCAAGTCAAATATAAGTGCTGAAGCCTTTTCAAAAATGTTCGTGATGTGATGTCCTATCATGCTGGTGAATGTGAGTGCTGGGCCTTTCTGATGTGATTGTAGGTTACTACATGATTAGATGTGAGTGTTGGGCATGCCTTTCTGACGAGTAGGTCAGATGTAAGTGCTGGGTGAATACCTACATGATGGTTAGGCCTGCAACTAGCATGAAAGAAGGATGGCTCTATAGAACTTACTATTACGAGATAGCACACATGATGATGACTAGATGAGATCTAGATCGAGCTATGATCCAGATCCAGTTATGATGACTCCGAAAGATCTAGATAGAGTGATGATCCAGATCCAGCAGTGATGATGATCCAGATCGAGTGATGATCTAGATCCAGTGTAGTGATGATCCAGATCGAGTGATGATCCAGATCCAGTCCAGTGATGATGGTCCAAATTGAGTGATGATCCAGATCCAATGATGTTGATCCAGATCGAGAGATGATCCAGATCCAATGATGATGTCCCATGATGATCCAGATTGAGAGATGATCTAGATCGAGAGATGATCCAGATTCAAAGAATGAATATGACTTGAATACAAATATGACTTGAAGGCTCAAAATACTTGAGATGCAGATGATGAGATGATCCAGCTGATACAGAGAAGAAGACCAGTGCTGAAAATTGTGTCAAAAGAATACCTTCCTAGTTAAGAGGGATTGTTGATGTATTTGTAACTTTAGAATGTATTTATCTATGTATCTTATGTATTGTAACCCGATGTTTATTCCAGGATGTATCTATTATGTAATTGAGTCATGTTTTCATGCCCCGATCTTCCGATCGGGAGAATCAATAATGTAAATAAGTCATGTCAAGTCATAGTGAGTAACCCTCCGATTGTCTAAGGGTTAAAGTCCCTGCAGTTTCAGGACGCTAGGGTTATTAGACTCTCCTAGTAGAGGTCGGCCCTAGTAGGGTTTTAGTCATGTCAGGATTAGTATAAATAGAGAGACGGGGTCTCTATTTAGTACACATCACTCACACACTCAAGTGTAGTGCATAGTTGAGGAAGGAGAAGACACTGGGGCTAGACAAGAAGAAGATTACTGCTGTCAGGAGTGCATCTTACTATTTTGGAGTTTTACATCTTTTGCTGATTCTATCTTTGGGGAAGTTGCGGGGTTTTCTCCATTTATGGTTTCCCTGATGAAAAACACTATTTTCATTGTCTCTTGTGCTTGATTGTTTTACTTGTTGTTCTCTTAGTAAAGATCCTAACATAATGCTAGATTAATGTTGAAAAAATAACACTCAGAACCCCATTGTCATAGTACAGATTGGGGATACTCAGATACCGAATTTTTTGGTGGATTTAGGTGCAACCATTAATGTTTATGACCATAGAAACTATACGAAAACTTGGGCTAAACAACATTTGGCTAACCCCTACCATTTTAGAACTCGCTGACAAGTCCAACATCAAACCCAAGGGAATCTAAGATGACCTCATTGTCTCAATAGATTCGTGGGAGTACCATGCATAATTATTGGTGTTACAGCTGAAATCATAGCTAGGTGGACACCCGGTGATCCTAGTAATACCTTGGTTAGCCACAGAAGATGCTTGCATTAGCTTTAGGTTAGGTTCTATGACCATTTCAGATGGGACCAAGACACAAATTCTTACCTTATACCCTCCATATCGACCTAGCTTAGAAGTAGAAAATCCACTATGGGTGGAGCTACAGGAGGAAGACAATGTTCAACCACTGTTAACGATAGGGAAAGACTTAACCTTCAAAGATGAAACAGAAAATGATGCTATCAATAGTTTCATCAATGCACCTACATATGTCAATAAACATGTTTACCAGATCCTAAATAGTACCCTATATGAATAAAAATAAGAAAATCTTACAGAGGAGACTTTAGTCAGTGACACCAGTATAATTCCAGTACTCAAGAATTCAAAAAGCATTCCAGTTGAGATAGAGCTAGGAAAAACAATGAATATTAATCCGAACCTTGTCTCTAATGAACTGGAACGTCTAGTCACACTCCTGAAACAACACAAGGGGGAATTTACTTGAGAGTACACAAATATGAAGGGTATCCCTTCTAATATGTTCAACCACCACATTTACATTAAAAGTGACCCCTATTCTGTGTGCCAACCACAACGAAGGATGAACCCCAACCTTAGGTCGTAGTGAAAGAGGATATTCAAAATATCTTGGAAGCAAGGTTTATTTACCCGATATCGGATAACGAGTGGGTTTCTGCACTCGTGATAGTGCCAAAGAAGAATGGGAAATGGAGAGTTTGCGTGGATTATAAGGAATTAAACAAAGCAATGCAGAAAGACCACTTTACCTTACCTTTCATTGATCAGGTACTTGATACCTTGTCTGGGAAGAAATTATTTTTCCTTTCTGGATGGGTTTGGTGGGTATAACCAAATCCAGATTGCTCCTGAATACCAAGATAAGACCACTTTAACCTGTCCCTAGGGTACCTTTTCATACAAAATACTTCCCTTTGGTTTGTGTAATGCACCTTCCACGTTTCAGAGAGCTATGACTGGCATATTTTCAAAGATGGTCAATGATAGTATGGATATTTTCATGGATGAATTTACCCCGTATGGCATTGACTTTGAAGAGGCATTGAAAAAATTAGAGAAGGTTTTAACACATTGTGAGAAAACCCAACTATATTTGGGCACTGAAAAGTGCCATATGATGATGAGCGAGGGTGTTGTTCTAGGGCACTTCATCTCTGCTAATGGTATCCAGGTATATCCATCCAAAATCAGGGTAACTAAAAACATACCCACTCTTGGAACACATAAAGAGGTATGTAGCTTCTTAGGGCATGCTGGTTATTAGAGAAGATTCATAGAAACGTTTTCCAAACTAGATTCTCCGTTATTTACTTTGTTGATGAAGGATGTACAATTCATTTGGAATGATGCATGCCAAACAATGTTCACTGAATTTAAGAGGAGGCTATCTACAACTACTATCTTAGGGGGGGCCCAATTGGGCCCTGCCTTTCCATATTTCTTAACACTGCCTCTGACACTGCCATTGGAGTAGTGCTGGGATAGTAGGATGGTCAAGCCCCATATACATTTACTATATCAATAAAAAATGTTGAAATATTGTAACTTCGAAGAATATTCTTTATGTATCTTTTGTGGTCCCCAATGGTCCAACCGGGAGAAACACTTGTATTACATTGTACCCCGATGCTCCTAATCGAAAGAACTAATAAGAGTCATGAGGTAGTCCCCTCTAATTGTAAAGGTGGGTCATCAACACCCCAGTGTGGTTACTTGAGCCTACATGTGTAACTCGGGCCTACATGAGTTAAATTAAGCCGACATGTTAATTGAGTAAACTTTAAGTAAACGGATGAATATAAATAGAGGTGTAGTGCTCCTCATTTGAGACACACACACTCACTTGGAATAACGCACTTGTGGAGGAGAGGAGTTGCTGGAGAAGGAGGAGAATCAGGTTTTTGATCTCCTTGTTGGTTTTACCTTTTTCCCTTTTGGGGCATCTATATTGAGGAAGCTTTTGCTGGGTTTTTCCCTTTAGGGTTTTCCCAGGATAAATATGTGTTGTTCTTGTGATACTGTTTCTTTCAGTGATCCTGCTTTATATGCTTTTATTATGAAAAATGAAATGATATACTGATGTCTTAGTAAAGCATATGAAAAATTAACATGGTATCAGAGCTAACCTGAATAGGGAAGCTTTCATAAGTTACAGAAGCTAGGGCTTCTTATTTTTTGGTTCTCTCTCCACAATCAATTAGCAAAAGAAGGCTAGGCTGACTCTCCTTTGAAGGGTGCATCGTTCTGTTGAAGCGGAATTCGATTCCGAGCATTTTCAATTTTCGATGTGGAAATTAGGGCTTTCTACAGAAGAGGAATTTTTGGGTGAGACCAGCATAGGATTTGTCTCCTCATCAAAACCTAAATTTAGAGACCTGGATCAGTAAATTTGGTTGGGAAAATCTCTGGGAAAGTCAAACCCTAGTTTGACCCTGAGCTAGGAGAAACCCTAAATACTAAAACTGCCACGTTTTGGTACAGTCGCTATATTCTGATATTGGAAAAGTCTCAGAATCTTAAAATTTCAGGGGGCGAAGATAAAATCTTGATGAACACTGTGTCCAAAGGGAATCCTTTGATTCGCTATATTCTGGGAGATATGATCTCTCCAAGTTAGGGTTCCAGCCTCTTCCAGAAATCATCCATAAAAAGGACACCTGGGGAGATCTGCAATATCTTGGGCTATAGAGGTCCAAATGGAATTCCTGAAGATGTTACAGAAAGGGAAGGGAATTTAATTTCTATGGTCCGAATCTCAGACTCAGAATATGAACCAGTGACACGTGGAAGGCCTTACAACTTTGCTGTTCTGAACAGTCCTGTAACAGGTCACCTTGGGAAAATGATCCTAAATCCAAAATGGTGAAACCAATTCTGATGAAACCTATGGTGTTGGATCCGGGACATGCTAGGTTACCTTAGTGAGAAATTTCAGACACAGAAGATCATTAATTTCGGATATATCACAGAAATAGTAACAGGCATTTCTGTAGAAGAAATCAGAAAATTAGGGCTTCCTGTTCCGGGAGTTTCCCTTCACTGTTTTCAGAAAAGGAGTACATTGGACAGATCCATTTGAAGATATCTATCTTTTTATCCAATCAGATCTGAAAGATTCCAATTTTTGAAAATTAGGGTTTCTATGACAAACCCTAGATCAGCCAGCTCCGGAACCAAGACGGACACCTCAAATCGATAAGATCTAATCCTTTGCTATGTTCATTTGAGGTTCTCTTTTCAAAGTGATCTATGACATCAGCTTGATGATAAGCTTGGTG
>LPNX010554104.1:693095-706196 GCA_001517045.1 Pseudotsuga menziesii
CTTTATATGCTTTTATTATGAAAAATGAAATGATATACTGATGTCTTAGTAAAGCATATGAAAAATTAACAAAAAATTGGTCCCTGTTGAACTCAATTACACTGTCATAGAAAAGGAATTTTTATCCATTTCCTATTCCATCAATAAATTCAGACACTACATCACCAGATACCCAAATTTTGTTCACATTAACCATTCATCCATCAAGTTTTTAATGAACAAACCTATTACAAATTCCCATCTAACTAGATGGTTTTTACTATTACAGGAGTTCGACATTACGATCATTGACAGACCTGGGAAGGAAAATGTTGTTGCTGATTTTTTATCTCATTTTACTAACAGTGATCACAGCATCCTAGTTGAAGATTCTTTTCTAGACGAACATTTTTTTGCAGTATCAGCTCCTTCCCCCTGGTACGCAGATGTTGCCAACTATTTGGTTGTAGGAAAGCTTCCGGGACATCTGTCAAAGAGAGAGAAAAGGAAGATCATTCAACAAAGTTCCAGGTACTGTTGGATATATGGTCATATTTTCTACATAGGCCCTGATATTGAAATCATGAGATGTCTCATAGAGGATGAAATTTTCAGTATCTTGAAGGCTTGACATGACAAACCCTATGGGGGACACTTTGCTCATAAATAAAGAGATCATAAGGTATTACGAATGGGATATTACTGGAAAACATTTTTCAGGGATGTGAAGAAGTATGTACAAGCTTGTGATAGCTGTTAGAGGATGGGCCAACCTAATAGACTAGATGATATGCCCCTTCAACCACAGCTGGTGGTTGAACCCTTCGACAGACGGGCCTTGGATTTCATTGGGCCCATCAACCCTCCCTCGAAGCAAAAAGTTTACATTTTAGTTTGAATCAATTATATGACAAAATGGGTGGAGGCTGTAGCTTTGGTGAAATCCAATGACCAAGCTGTAATAGATTTCCTATATGGAGAAATATTCACTCGTTTTGGAGTACCCAATGAAATAATCATAGATGGAGGAATGTAGTTTGTGTTATGCAAATTGGAAGCTTTGCTACAAAATTATCATATTTAGCACATAATCAATTCACCTTATCATCCACAGGCCAATGGCCAGGTGGAAAATACCAACAAAGTGATTGAATATATTCTGACAAAAACAGTCAAAATCCATCACAGGGACTGGGATGACAGTCTTACAGAGGCACTTTGGGGATATCGCACCACATGGTGCAATACTATGGGCTTCTCCCCCTATGACTTGGTATATGGTAAGAATTTTTTCTTTCCCATTGAGTTTGAGATCAAAAATTTAAATACAGCTATGGAGGTAAACTTAGATTTAACTGAAGCTTAGAGGAGTAGATTGAACCAACTAAATAAACTCGACGAAAAATGCACAGTAGCTGTAAATCAAACAAAATTAATTCAACAGCAGTGATGCAGGTGGCATGATCGGTTCATAAAGAAGAAATTCTTATGTGAAGGAGACTAGGCATTGCTGTATGATTCTAGGTTCAAAAGGGACTTTAAGGGTAATATTTGAACAAGATGGTTGGGTACATATCAGATAGACATGGTGTTTGATAATGGCATAGTCCATCTGATCACTATTGATGAATATCATATGCCATTATTCGTTAATTGTCACAGGCTGCAACTTTATCACAAGCCAATCTCAAGGGACGCATTTATTTCACAGGTTGTAGCTGATACAGGATACCAGTTAAAGCAAGGATAAGAATTTTTCTATGTCCTTGTCAATCCTTAAAAGGATATCGTGATTTCCAAAAATGATATCGTGATTTCCACACATGAATTTGTATATAAATAAATTAATGTTTTGTTTTATTTTTATTATGTTTTCCTTTATGCTTGATTGGTTTTGTTTAAAGAATCTTTGTAGGATATTACTTAATGAGTAGTGGTCATGACTGGTCCTAACGACTGCGAGCGCCTTAATCCATGTTCCTATTTCGGAGATCTCCTTGGAAAAAAAATGAATGATGCACAGTTCAGTCATAGCAGCGACTCCGTTAAATCTTGCTTATTTCCCCATTTTCATAGCTGCGACTCTATTCAGATTTTCCCATTTTTCCATTTTAGCAGCTGCGAATCCATTCATATTTTCCCATTTTCCCATCTTTCGCAGCTGCGACTCCATTAAATCCTGCCCATTTTCTCATTTTCAGAGTTGCAACTCCCTTCAAATTTTCCCATTTTCTCGTTTCGCAGCTGCGACTCCGTTAAATCCTTCCCATTTTCCCGTTTTCACAGCTGCGACTCCGTTCAAATTTTCCCATTTTCATAGTTGCAACTCCATTCAAGTTTTCCCATTTTCCCATTGTTCACAGATGCGACTCCACCAAATTTCATAGATTTCCCTATTTTTCACGGTTGTAACTTCGCCAAATTCTGCATATTTCTCTCTTTTTCACTGCCGCGACTTCGATAATTTGTCAATTCTTCTATTTTTCGTAGCTGCGACTCTACCAAAATTGTCCATTTTGAAAAATATGACTCTGATATTTTCACTGATTTCTTTATTTTCATGGCTACGACTCTTACATAATTATCCACAAAATGGTTGTGACTCCTCTAGATTAATCTACAATCTCCGATGTCCGTGATTTTTCCAGTTCTGACCCGCCTCACAGTTTCAATTATGTTTCTGGCAAGGTTGAAAAGATAGTTCTTGATTCGTTGGGGGTAAGATCATAACAGTACTCATGCAGTAATGTCTAATTTGATGGATGCGATGACATGCTGCACCATGATGAAAAGTCACGGTTCATCTCCTAATTGCTAAGGTACGGGTTTCAATCATTTACATGATTAGGCATTAATTGGATTTCACAAAATTATTCATGCTTTTCCTTTTTGTGTTCATCATTAGACCTGTACTCATTTAGCTGTCAATCAACACGATCTATCCAGTACCCAAATTTACCATTTGACAATCATATTTTTCCTAATTTGGGACCAAATATTACCAATTATTCCCTTCTTACGATTTCCTTAACTTTGCTAATTTATCCAACTCCAACCTCGGTTATTCGTGCATGTCACTGTGCTATAAATTCCATTACTGGGTCTATAATTTGTCTAGTTGATACCAGAATTAAGACAAAGAGACAATATGGGTATCCCATCCCAGTATGAACCTACAAATATGGAGGCCCTACGAATAAATCCAGAGGTTTTTGCCATTTTTGAAGCAGCTGGGTTGACCGAGTTCTTTCAACACTTAAATTCCTTTCGTTGAGAAACAACTCTATAGTTTTCTCTAAATTTGATAGAAACCTATTCACAAGTTAGAGGTCTCCGCATAGAAGTTACTAAGGAGTTTGTGGCTAAAGTTGCTAGTCTTCCTTAGGTGGGAAGAACATGGTTTGGAAGAACCCACAATGTGGTTGCAATGCGGGAGTTTCTGGTAGCTAGTGAACAGGTCCACCAAGTGAAGTGAGGGATAGCATTACAATCACTACCTCACCCTTGGAATGAAGTGGTAATATTCCTAAAGAATTACATCACATGTGAAGGTAGGTGTCAGACTGTCTATTTCTCTGAGTTTCCTCTACTATCTCATTTGTTCCACAGAGATTTACTCAACGTCCCATTTTATTTGTTTAAAAACCTACATCATATGGTGGATTTTGTAAGATCAGCCCGATGCCCATATTCTTCTCTCACCCATCATGGCCTAATTAAATTGCTTATTGTAAGGGCCTTAGCACATCATAACCAAACCTACGAACAGTTCACTGGTCAGCCTCAGAAAATTCAGGCACTTGCACTTTTGGGTGGTGTCTCAATAGAAGAGGAAGAAGAGGCACCTGCACTTTTGCGTGGTGTCCCAATAGAAGAAGGAGAAGAGGCACCTACACAGTTGCAGGGAATGAAAGTAGAGGAGGAGGACGGGAGTCCCTCCAATTCAGTTGGGGGGGGGGAGTTGATTCAGTGTCAAAACAAAAATCAATGAGTCAAGTAGAAGAACAGGGAGAGGTTGCAACAACATCAAGCCCTATGGAAAGAATAGATAATGCAGAAGCTCCGGCAACAGAAGCTAAAACTGGAGCAACATTGTATGCTGTGACAATGGAAGATGAAGTTGTGGGAGCTATAAGGACAGAACGAGATACAGATATCCTCACCGTTGAATTCTCTCCTGAATGGGGAGGAACCTTAATTGAGGAATTAATTGAGATGGCAAAAACAAGGGGAGTCAATGAAGAGGGACATGTTTCTTCTACATTATCGACAGAATTAGAAACCCTTGTACCGCAGAGGAAGAGAACAAGAACAAGAAAAGAGGTACAGGAATCACGACTAGTAAGGAGAAGGAGAACCAGATATTTCACAGCAACAGAAGGAGCATGAGTAAAATGGGTGAACATCGCATAAAATATTGAATTTCTCATATTAAGACCCAGGAAAAATGATGCCCCACAAGAACCTATTACAGAAGAACCTCAAATTGAGGGACTTTTGTTTGAAAATGGTCTATTGAAGGAAGAGGTGTAGGCACTCCGAAAGGAAGTGGAAATATGGAAGGAAACATGCAAGAAACAAGTGGAAAGAAAGTTGCACACATTGGTAGAAGCTAAGATCAGGTGGAAGGATCACCTCCTGCTGAGGAAGGTGAAGAATTGGAAAAATTAGTTTTCCCTGAGTGTGGGGAATGTTTTAATCAATCAGGATAAAAATTCACAGTGCATGCATTTGTAGCACAAAAACCCTGACAGGAAGTTGGAGAAGAGAAAGAAACATCTATGGTGGAATTGAGGGGTGAAGATGAACAAAAAGTGGAAATGATCCTCGATATAGAAGTAAGGGAACAGGAGAAATTAGAGTCTCAGGAACAGGGTGTTGTTACACAAGAACCAACATCCTTAGAAATGTTTTTGAGGCTATTAATCAAATGGAAGCAGGTGATCCAGAGGTTGAGAAAATCCCTAACCTAAACTTAGGATTTTTTACTATTACCCCAGAACAATCTCAGGACACAGAACTAGTGGAGGGAGAACCTGAGCAATAGGAAAATGTTGAAGCTGATAAATATGTTTTCACATAAGAACCAACATCCTTAGGAAATCTTGTTGAGACTCCCATTCAACTAGGGAAAACTGACCTTGAGGTGGACATAATCCCTGATTTGGGACTAGGAGAATATGAACAGATGCAGTCCCAACCATCAGTGGACACTGAAGTATTCAGGGACCAGTTTGATCTATCAAGGGACACTAAAGTATTCAGGGACCATTCTCATATTTCATGGGATATGGAAGTAACTCAAGAGAAACTCAAGCATCTTGAGGGACTAGGAGGGTAGGAAGCTATTGCACAAGAACCAACATATTTGCAGCTCCCTGTTGAAGCCACAACTGAGAATCAAGAAGCTGCATCCAAGACTCAAAAATATGTTGAGATTGAAACTCAAGAAGATGTTGTTACACAAGAACCAACATCTTCACGAATGGTTGTTGAAGTTGATAGAAAGGGGTTTCAGGAAGTGTATGTTGTTACATAAGAACCAGCATCCCCATAATTGATTGCAGAAGTACCCTTACAGGCAGAAGTTGTTGGATCACCGGTAGAAGAGGAAGTTGTTTCACTTCCGATTCAAAATGATTCGGCTGAAACATTAGGTGATAAGGTATGGACTCAATATTTCCAGAAATTTGTCAATTTAGACTCTGATGAAAAGAAGGAGGCAGGATATGGAATGATTCAAGGACTAATAGAAGAACTCTTGCTGTTGAAAGTAGAAGTAAAGAAATGGAAAGGTCAAGTTGACAAATATCAGGAAGGAATGGTCCCCCTTGTTGAGCATAGAAAGACAATCAGAGAATTGAGGGAAAGATGGGCAGAAGAGTTAACATTCCATAGTTATCTTTGGGAAGAAGTACAGAAAGAGTTGAAGGAGTTGAATAAATTCAAGTCCATGCAGAAGGAAAAAGATCAATTGTACAATCTCTCTTGGGAATTGATGAGCTCCAAAGCTCCATCTCCCTCTTACATCTCTCTCTTATCCTATATTTTTGTATGAACAATTTACCATTAGAGGAATTTTGAGGTATAAAATGGGCCTCCTATGGAAAATAATAAAACAATAGTTAAAATAATAAAATAATATTTATTAATTTTGGCGGAAAAAAGAAAAAAAAACTACTTTTTTTGTTCATATTTTCAACATATCTCCCTGTGTTTTTACTCAATTTTTTATCAAAAGAGCTCGTTCGATGAAGAATTTGATTCTGCATCCAAAGAGTACCCACACTACATACTTTTGATGGACCCCACTACCCCAAAAATAAGAAATACTTGAAAAAATGTGATGATGAAATACCTGGATACCTTTATAAAAAGCAGCTTCACTGAGCAGAACCTGCTATGTGAACTTTATTTGCATGAAATGGATTTCCCTATGGACTGTCATTCAAATTCTACTCATTAATTAGGATATTTCTAGCTGAGAGACTTTGTTTATTTTGTCAGCAATCATGTGCAGTGGGAGAATTCCTTCCAGACAATTTCTTAGAATGAGGCTAACTCTAATCTTTGGATTTGGCATGAACCTCAATCCCCTCGCCTTCTTCTTACTCTTCAGGAACAGAGGCTTAAATCTCCCATCAAGACTCAATAGCTGGTCGAACTTCAAGAACAGGTCATCTCCACTTGTGTTTAGCCAGATTTCTAGGAAGCAACATTTGGCTTTGGAAGGTAGTAAGCATAGATGGCAGGCTTCTCCTTCATCAATGAAGAAAAAGGACCCTTATTTCTTTAAAAAATTTGAGCAGGCGCTCCCTAGGGTTGAGGGGTATGTTGACTGTATGAAGAAGTGTGGATTTAACTGGTTGGGACTTAAATTCAAGTTTCCTTTTATTTGGTGGCTAGCAAATTCGTATAGGGATGATTCTTCATTGACAAAGATAGAGGAGAAGCAGTGTTGGAAATATTGGGTTTCCCATAATGGATATCTAGATGGGAAGGAACCACCTGAACTCTCCTAAATTTTTTTATCTCTCCACGAATGAGGTATAGTTCCAACACCAAATTCATACTAGTGGAGGCTGTTACACGAGGAGATGAAACAAAACAGTTGGGGGGAGATGTTGGGTCCTGAAATGCCCCTTTTTTACCACACCTATTATAACTTTTTTCCTTTTCTTACTCCATTCTATGCACCATACGGATGTTATTTCCTCACAGTGATCCCTGAATATTCATAGGTATGATTAGTTATTGTTTTATCTTATTAGTGACTATTATTGATATGATCAGAACTTTGCCTCGTGAATTATACTAATACATCATGATTTCATAAATATAGTTCAATATTTGAGAAGTATAGGTGTAGCAGCATGAGTGGTTTGAAGTGAAGATGTGATTTCGATACCAGCTATCACTTGACAATCGTAGCCCCACATGCTGGAAGCATATAGAGGTCATCACTCTATGTATTTATGCAACATGCTTAGCTGCAACAGATTCAGCTGTGAGAGCATGCCATTTCTTATGTTCTAGATGCAACAGATAGGGCATTCATTAAATCGGTTATGTTTATTCATTAATGGCTCATGAAATAGGATTCCCTATGTTATCTGCTTGCATTCAATTCCACTCACAAATGTCCATCTTGTTGTAATAGGGTAGCCTGAAGATCATAGATCTTCATGGTTTCCCGATATTAGTGGGTGAAGGTTATGATTGATCGTGTATAAATATTGGGAAACATCTTGAGCCAAGGGTTGGTTGATATTGGATATACTATGTGAGGTGTGACAAAGAATTATACTTTCATTTTACCCTTCTAATATAAGGAGCAATATTCCTAATACTTCTGTGTTTTAATCTATTTTAGTTTCAGCATCTCGATTCGAAGGCTAGGCCCACCTTCCTAGAGAGATTGTCGAGTTATTTAGATGATTTGATTCTCCTATTGTGTAGTGTGGAAGTTATAGTAGATGCATTCCTTACAGTAGATACAACAGTAATAGTTAATTGTTGTGTTTTATTTTAATAATCAATATCTGCATTTCCCTTAAGCTGCAGCAGTGTGGTGTGATAGTCAACTATGTAGGTTAGTTTCCATTATGCAAGTGTGTGCTAGTTGTAACAGTCAATATCATCTCTAGCTTATTTTAATTTTTTGTCTTTCTCAGGTTTTCTAATTCAGTCAAATTATATCTTAGAATTGTTTGGTACAATTCCTAATATTTATGATTCCTAGATCAGTGGGATTAAACTAGTGATGATGGATCTGCATATAGTCTGGTAATGTTAGGATTTAACTTCTTGAAAAAGTAATGCAGTCATTTATTTCTAGAATATTAGTTGTTGGATTGAATTTGTAGGAAGGTAATTGCAATTCTGAAAATATTAAGTAGGTAATTTATATTAGTTTAATTATGAGAGGAGTTTGACTGACCTGATAGGTAGGGAAGTGAATTCTTCATTAAATTAATTAGCTACTTAGTGTTTATGAACAGACAATGTGAATTATCTTTGAAATAAAAAGACTTCCCTGGGTTGACAATTTATATTGAGCATTCTATATGTTGGATGTAACTAGCTAGCATATAGAGTGACCAACAAGTTAGATTCGATATGAGCGACGTTCAACATAAAGAATGGTTTATTGCAACATTGGTACCTCATATCCGACAACCACTGATGAAGCAGAAGATTGCAATACAAAGCAAAGCTTTGGAGATTGCAATGAAGCTAGAAGCTTCACCTGTTGGGGAGAATACAATTGGTATAAATCAAATTCAGGTGTAGTTGGTAAACTTGACACTTCAGTTGCAAGACATTAAGATAGGAAAAGAGAATCATGAATATCTTTGGTGTACTTGTTGTCATGCAGATAGACACACTAAAGACAATTGCCCTAACTTCTGAAATCACCTACTATCTGGGGCGCCAAACCCACTAAGTTGTCGCAACGTACCATGGTGTCACATATGTTGAGTTTATGGGCACCGACACGAAGAATGCAGCTACATATAGAAGATGGTATTAAATCCAGCAAACCTATATTGTTCATTTTGTCGATCTATGGGGCATGAATATAAAGACTGTCGTGCATATCATTTGCTTCAGGAAAGGACATATGATCCATACTTTGTGAAGGGTGAATATCATCATGCAATATAGAAACCATAGCTGTAGCCTTAGGTGGTAAAATCTCGACCTCAACCACAGTATAATCCACCACCGCAGATGCATTTTATACCATCGCAGCTGCAACTACGGTTTGCATCGTAGCCACAGTTTGCACCACAGGCATAGTATAATCAGATGGTGATGACTCAACCACATCCACAGTATGTTCAATCAGTTCACTATGTTTAGTGACATCTGAATCCCTTGCCACAACAAATGGCTTAGCCACAGTACTAGCAGCAAGGAGGATTTCGTGGAGAATTCTAAGGAAGAGGAGGATGACGAGGTCATGGATCTGTCCAGTCTTACAATTATGGGGTATTTGGACATTACCAAAGAGATTTCCAAAACTTGTAGTGTTCATGTACATATTGTACTACAATTGATCATAATGTCAAGAACTATAGACAACTAATCGCAAGATGGCAAGTCAAGAACATTCCTCAGCTACAGAATCAGAATCAGTTGCAGAATCAAAATCATCTACAAAACCAGAACTAGGCGCAGAATCAAGTTCCACTTCAAAATCAGACTATGGATCAACCCATGAACCCTCCATTTAACCAAAATCCAACACCAACTAAGAATTTCCCGATGAACCATAATCAAGGGCCGATGATTGCGACGATCTCAGCAGAGCCCAAAATAGAGGATGTCGGCGTTTCCATCATCACCCACGGAGGTGCGATGACTAGAGAGAATGGGTTCCACTTGCAAATTCAATTGGCTTGACAAAATAAGGTGTCATTTGATATCACAACTGTAAAGTAGACAATTTTTGGAGCCAGAGATGTGATTGGAATAAATATTGGTAAGTCACATGTCTATGAAATGCCTTCTACTTTTGATTCTTCACTGGAGGCAAGACCATCGTGACAGCATGGTACCTTGCAACAATTCTTTGAAACTTGTATGTCACTAGAAATAGATCTCGATGCTCTAGTCGAGATTGAAAATTTGTTGCACCGCTCGATTAAGGAGCACAAGGATTCCATGGTGAACTCTTTACACAAGAAAAAGACGGGAAAACAGATGCGCATGAACCTTCAGATCGAAGACTATGAGGTAGATTCGGTCAGTCTGGATCTAGGATCATATGTGAATATTCTCACAAAGCAGACATGGTAGAATATGGGGAGGTCAACATTGGGTTGGTCCTCTATGTAGTTATGATTGGATAATCAGGCTAAAGTGCAACCAATTAGACATTGGTCAAACATGGTTGTGGATGTGTTGCGCCTGCAAAATTCTCCCAAAATTCTAAAAAAATTTGGGACCCTCCTTTACTTCGAGTTATCCATTTTCCTTGCTTAGTTTCATGCTCTTGAGTTTTGCTTATGGATTTATGGCTCCTTCTAGAATTTTGAATGCTAGAAATTGACTGGTTTTTCATAGTTAAGATGCTTAAAGACTTCCATTGAAATTGAGTCCCTGTCATTTTGCAAAGCTTTTTGAAATTTCGTTGCAAAGTTTTCATGTCGGGCGTTTTTCTATTTGATTTTCCCGACCGTTGCGGGCGTCTTTCGTTTTCTATTTCTCTTGCTCGCCCCGCCGTTGTGGGTGGCCTTCAGATCCTCCTAACCGTCTATCGTACCGCTGTAGCGGAGGCTTTTTCGATTCGTAGTTGGCTGTGTCGAGCCCGCCGTTGTGGGTGGCTTTCAGGACCGCGTGGGTTTATCACTACCGCCGTTGCGGGGAATCTCCGACTCCTGATGTTCTTTTCCGTAGCGGATGATTTTCTATATCCGTCCCTGCCATTGTGGACCATGTCGCATGACGAAACAATTGATCGTCGCCTCCGTTACGGGGGGTGTCATGATGGGAGCGGTCCGCCGTTGCTGAGGTTTCCAAGCTCCAAGCTTCCGATATAGTTTCCGCCGACGCCTGAGGTATGTTTTGAGCCATATTCGCCGTTACGGGTGATAGAGTGGTAGGAGGGGTCCGCCGTTGCGGGTGGTATGAAGCTCGTGCTGCCCGACATAACTTTCGAAGCCGCCCCAATTGATGTGACTCCTCGCACGTGTGGTTTTGTTTATATATGTTGGGCGACAAACAGGGTTTTTTGTTGTTTTCGAAGGCGTTGTCGCGGTGAGACGAACTATCGAGTTTAGAAGCGCGTGAGAGCTAGCTGTTGGTGTACCTGTGTCCAGGTGGTAGGAGGAGAAGTCTAGCCGTCATCAGCTCCCTCATTTGGTGGATTGCCAGGTAGGATCTTGACTCTTAGCATCGTTTTTTTAAAGATTTCTTTTACACGGTGGGGGTTTTAAGAATTGGACCCGTCGTCTCGTTGCGCTAGCACGGGGAGTTTTCTCCATTGGTTGGGTTTTTCTTCGGTTGTCTACCTGATGGTTCGCGCCGTTGTGTTAGGGTTCCCGGGTCGAATAGCTTTGGCGGTTAGAGGAAGGGGGGTTTTCGCCTTTATTTTTAGAGACCGCATTTCGATTTTCTCTGCTGTTTCAATCCCATTTTGAGCACGGAGGGGAAGCAGGGTGCAGGTGGCCGTCGTGCCGCCTGCACCCGGTTCAGTAGTAATGGGATCCGTCAATGATGGGGTTTTGAGGCGCAGATGGCCATTACGCCATCTGTGCCAAACTTGATTGGGCGGACGAAATAATAGGAGCTGCGTTGCTGTTTTCTGTCTAGGGGTCGGGTTTGCACTAGCCACAGTCGCCGCGGTTTCTGACTCTCTGTTTACAGTACGGGGTTGTGCGTCGTCTCGGTGGGAATTGGGGATGGCACGACCTAGTTTTGCTATTGAACGCTGAAAACCTTGGTAGGGTAAAAAGGAAGGGTAGGGTGAGTCGGTTTTGATCAAGATGCCTGGTCCAGAGATGGGCTCATTTCCCGTCGAGGTGGGTGAAGAAGGTTATCAACATAATATATTTGCTCCGCTGATTAGTCGTTTGCATTCCATGGGCCGTAGGTCTGAAGTATCGACTGGTTAAGCCTGGGGTTTTTATTTTTTCTCTCTGTGTGATAGGCAGTGAAATGATGGTTGTATGATGCATCTGCATAGATTTTGCTCATGTCGCTTCTATATATCAATTTCATAAGAATGAAAAGCCTCGTAATAACGTATTTTCTTGCCAACCTCAATATGACTGATAATTTAATGCATGTGGGATAAATCATAAAAAAACTCATTCATAAGACCTGGTGAAGATGTGCTACAATAAAAATTTATCATGCTCATAACACATTGCACAGCACTTCATATTTGTGAATTGTGCAGTATGAAAGCTGAAGGTTGATTGTATGCACTGATATAATTCTAATATAACTAAAAGAGAGTAAACTGTTGCACAAAGTTCATAAATTTTAATTACTCAATACCATGATGCTATACATTGCAGGAAGATCTTAAAATGTCTAAGAGACAGAAAAAGAAGGCCCCAGCAGTAGAGGAGGTGCCAGCACCAGATACAGAAGCAAGAATTGAATACATTTATGAGGACACCCAATGTGTTACAGGGGTGGAGCCGGAATACAAATGGGGATATATTTACAGGCTTATTTCCCACAGGGAAGTCCTGGATATGGGGCTTGAGGAGGCACCCATATATGCCAATAGAGAGAAATCAACTATCATGAAGGTCTCCACCAGACCAGAGCTGTTCCCGTGTTCCGAGTTAATGAGATGGGTGCTACCACATACAAACCACAATTCAATGCTCATCTATAACGTCGATGGCCAGGGCTATGCTACATTTAACCCTGGATATGTAGCTTTAGCTTACCATCTACCAGAGCCTCAACTTTTCCTTACAGATAGATGGCTGGATGACCTCTGGATGGACCTTGTAGAGACCTTGAAAAGAATGCTCTTACCGGGAAAGATCTTTCGACATAGAGTGACTGAATATTATGACACAGCCACTCTCAGGCCCACTTACAGGTTCATAGCTTTAATGCTAAACAGAATCTTTGGGAGGGAAAATGGCAGAC
>LPNX010554115.1:0-35587 GCA_001517045.1 Pseudotsuga menziesii
TACAGCTCCATATTCAGTCTCCATTGTTGATAATTTGCATGATCAATTGTTAATTGCTGTGAGTGAAATTAATCTACTGCAGGCCTGAATTTCTACATACCACACCATTTTGCTATGGTGTGTAGGGAGTTGAATGTTGCATTTGGATGCCAAATTCCTCACAAAGGTGCTGTAGGTTTTTGATGACATACTCCTTACAATTATCAGTCCTAAGGATATTAATCTTATTCCCACTTTGATTTTCTACCAATGCCTTCCAAATTTTCAATTGCTCAAAAAATTCAAACTTTAATTTGAGGAAGTACACCCAGCAGAATCTTGAGTAATCATCAATAAATGTAAGTACATACCTTGATCCACCATATGATGGAGTGGGAAGAGGACCAATCAGATCTAAATGTACCTGTTATCACTCCAGGAAATTCCTCTAGGTTGTAGCTCGATGATGCCTGGTAACTTAAATTGTTTTAATGGTTTTTCTAAATTGGATCAAGCCGGATAACCTATATAACCTCTCACTCTCAAGACATGCATGAGGCTCACTCAATCACAAGGATTTTAGTTACACCTTGTTCAGTAGTTTGACAAAAAGGTGCAGGGATGGAGAAATCACCAAGCTGATAGACTTACACACATAACACATGCATATAAATGGCTAAATCCGACTAAGGATGATGTTTATAAATCAAATATCACTAAATAACCAATAGGATGACAGCTATCTTCCCTTTAATAAATCTGAAAATTACCTAAATGCACATTCAGGAAATAAACACAGTAAAGAAAGAGATGGCTGAACAAATCACAACAAAAGAGATTATACTTAGAGTAAACCAGATGAGAGGCTTGATAATGGAACAGGCTCATAAATCCTTAGATTCAAAGCTTTATTATTAAATTAATCGTGGGCTTTATAGCCTTTTACAAAAATTACAGATCCCGAAAATCCAATCTGTTTTACACAAAAATAATTGGAAGTAATAGCTTTTCCTCATTAGGGCTTCAAACCCTTGCTAACAATTTGTTGATTTACTGTGAAGATCTAGTTCACTGAATGATTTTTTAATGGATGAAGTGGTCGTTGATAATCACCACTGCTGGTTCGCTATGAGATTGCTGCCAACAGCTAGTGTATCGGCGTCTAACTGAAGTAATTTTCCTCATTTAATCTGCTGGATTTTTCTTTATCTTGTCGTCGCAGATTTGGCGCTCCAAGTCTCTATTTCTCCATAGTATACCACCATGGTTGCTGATTAGAGGATTTTTCCTCTATTCCATCGGTGCCCCAAGTCTCATTATTGCCGCAGTTACAGAGGTGAAAGGAACTAAATTTCATTGTATTGTTGCCGGAAGTTGATTTGCGACAGAATTGGGGCATTAGTTCTCTATGCCGCCAACACCGTGGAGATGTTCCGCTGAAAACTGTCCGATCCATAGTCTATATGCCTTCCGATCGTTGATGATCCTTTATTGTCGTGCTTATCAGAGTGTTGTAAACTTTTTCATTTGGTGGGAGCCTTAGTCTGTTTTTCTTCTGCCATTGTGGCTACCCATTTCATTATCTTGTCGACGACTAGTGATTTCAAGTTTCGACGCTGAAGTTTCATTTGCTCACGGACCCCATAGTTTATTTTTCTTCCGTCGTTGTGGCTACTTAGCGGACTAATTCGTCACTGGTTAGTGTTTTCAAGTTCCGATTTCTGCTTCTTGACTTCGGCGGTATTTAATTCTTCACATCATCGACGTTTCAGAACCTTTCATCCTTGTCCCTCCGCTACGTAGTCTTTAGTTCTTCTGATCGCCAATGTGTTCATCTATTGTCATAGATCGAAAGTCGTATTCAGTTTGTTTCCCATCATTGCGGCTCCCTAGGGAACTAGCTCGTCGATCATTAGTCTTTTAAAGTTCTGACGCCGACACTGTGGAAACCTTTAGCTTTATCTCGTTGATCTGTAGCCTTTAAAAATTCCGATTTCCATGGAGCTTCTTGGTTCTAAACTCTCTGATGATTTTTATTTAGTCCTTCCAATCACCAACGATTTCCTTTTCTCGCGGAAGCCGTAGTCTGTAAGTCTTCTGCCGTTTCGGCGTCGTAGTGTACTAACTTGTCGATCCTTTATATTTTCAAGCTTCGATCACTATTAAAAAGTGTTTCGATGATAGTAAATTTTTTTATCAATACGCCTAACTGTCGAAGGGGTCTTCCACCTGTTATTTATCTTCCATCTTTCGATGGCTAATGAGATGTTTTGATCCTTGCCCAAGCCACCGAAGCCACAACTTTGTGAAATTTGCATAAAAAATAGAGGTCTTCAAAACTATTAGTGATCTTCATATCCTTCATTGCATCATTTAAATTCTTCATAATATCAAAAATAAATTTATTTTATTTTGGGAGATAATATCTGGCTCCTACTTGGGGATGGGAACCTGCTTGTGAGGTCCCAAGAACCCCAGACCAAAATGCCTTTCCCTAAAATCAACTAAGTAACTTAACACTATTATTTATTGTTCCATTGGGCATGGAGTCTTATTCTGAAAGAAAAAAAACCTACTATCTACTAATTTACAATCATAAGGCCTCAGAGCCTCAAATAAAATAGAGTTTTAGGAACCACCCATTTACTAGGCCATCGAATACCTCTTCACCTTCTAGATTCTGCAATTTGAAGGTGTTATTCTTATATACCTGGTCT
Organism: Pseudotsuga menziesii; assembly: GCA_001517045.1. Lineage (NCBI taxonomy): Eukaryota > Viridiplantae > Streptophyta > Pinopsida > Pinales > Pinaceae > Pseudotsuga > Pseudotsuga menziesii. Next base: position 2,697 of record LPNX010554115.1, read on the forward strand.
ATAACAAAAGGGCCAATCCATAAAGAGTCAAATTTTCCATATTTCCCTTTGTCCTATCTGACAGCATCCCACTTGAGGACCCAATCTCCGACTTGGAAGTTGTTTGCCTTTTCTCTTTTGTCAAACATGCTCTTTATCCTCTATTGATGAGCCTATGATTTTTCTACCACTTTCTCCCTGATCTTTTGTAACTCCACCAAATCCATCATCCTTCTCATCATATCATTTGGTTCATCTTCCTCTTCCTTAAAGAACTTTGCGACTAGAAGGATGAGCTAGATAGGAAAGATGGCTTCAGTGCCATAAACTAGTTTGAATGGAGAAGTCCCTATGAATATTTTATCTGTCACCCTATCAGCCCATAAGGAAAACTTAAGCTTTGAATCCCATCTTTTCTGATTTGTCTCTAGCAATTTCCTAGTGATTTGGACTAAGCTTTTGTTAGATGACTCAGCTAGGCCATTGCCTTGTGGGAAATAGGATGTAGAGTGCACTAGTTGAATCACCCATTAATTCACACAATTTAACCAATGCCACAGCTTTAAAGGCTTGTGCATTATCAGTTACTAACCTTACCGGGCAACCAAACCTGCTGAAGATGTTCTCATATAAGAATCTCATGATGACTTGATGAGTGGCATTTCTAGTGGGTATTGCTTCTATCCATTTGGTAAAGTAGTCAGTGGCCACTAAGATCCATTTATACTGTCCACTGGAAGATGGATTTATTTCACCTATGAAATCCAAACCCCATTGTTGGAAAGGGCCATTCACTGTAATAGGCCTAAGGGAAAAGGATTTGAGTTGCTGCTTTCCTACAAATCTTTGACATTGGTCACAGGCCCTTACAAAAGTGCATACATCAACAAAGAGGGTTGGCCAATAGTATCCTGCGTTTAAGATCTTGTGGGCTGTGGTTTTCTAGTAGTGGTGGCCTCCACATGTACTGGAATGAAAGTGATGCATGACCTACTCTGCTTCCTCTTTATATAGACACCTTAACAAAATCCCAGACTGATCCCTCCAGTACAACATTTTGTCAATTATGCAAAACTTAACAGATTTCAACTTAAGAGCTTGTGCTTGGTTAGAAGTGAGATCAGGAGAAACTTCTAATTTAAGCAAAAAGTGAATTTGTTAGCATCAGAAATGAGCCCAAGGTTGAGGAAAGGCCCACCTCCGGGTAACAGCAGAACCACTTTAGCCGTGCCTCCATCCCTACATGGTCAGAGAGGGATCTCTTGTTCTTCATTGGAGCATCTCCACATAAGGTTGTCAGCTGAGACTGCTCTGCATAGGATTTTCAATCGTCGTAATCAGGGGGTTAGGATCCTGAATTGGGAAATGTATGTCAAGGAAGGTGCATGGGGGGATTATCAAGGGGATGAAGGGCATGGGTAAATGGAGTCAAAACCTACATAAGAATCGGCTGCTGGTGGAAGAGTGATGTAAAATTGCAAGCGGAGGCAAGATAGCTACTGATTTCTGTTAGTTTTTCAACATTAAGCTAGCATTATGTTAGGATATTTACTGAGAGAATAAAAAGTATAGCAATCAAACACAAGAGACAATGAACACAGTGTTTTTCATCAAGGAAACCATAAATGGAGAAAACCCCACAACTTCCTTAGAGATAGAATTAGCACAAGATGTAAAACCCCAAAACAGTAAGATGCACTCTCGACATCAGTAATCTTCTTCTTGTCTAGCCCCAGTGTCTTCTCCTTCCTCAACTATGTGCTTCACTTGAGTGTGTGAGTGATGTGTACTAAATAGAGACCCCACCTCTCTATTTATACTAATCTCAACATGACTAAAACCCTACTAGGGACGACCTCTACTAGGAGAGTCTAATAACCCTAGTGCCCCGGAACTGCGGGGACTTTAACCCTTACACAATTGGAGGGTTACCCACTATGACTTGACATGACTTGTTTACATTATTGATTCTCCTGATCAAAACATTGGGGCATGACAACATGACTCAATTACATAATAGATACATCCTGGAATAAACATCGGGTTACAATACATAAGATACATAGATGAATACATTCTGAAGTTACAAATACATCAACACTCCCTCTTAACTAGGAAGGTATTCTTTCAACACAATTTTTAGCACTGGTCTTCTTCTCTGTATCAACTGGATCATCTTGTCATCTGCATCTCGATTCTTTTGAGTCTTCAAGTCATCTTCATTCTTTGAATCTGGATCATCTCTCGATTTGGATCATCATGGGACATCATCACTAGATCTGGATCAACTCTCGATTTGGATCAACATCACTGGATCTGGATCATCACTCGATCTGGATCATTATCATTGGACTGGATCTAGATCATCACTTGATCTGGATCATCACTGCTGGATCTGGATCATCACTCGATCTGGATCTCTCAGAGTCATCATAACTAGATCTGGATCATAGCTTGATTTGGATTTCATCTGGTCATCATCATGTGTGTGCTATCTCGTCACAGGAAGTTCTATAGAGCTAGCCTTCTTTCATGATAGTTGTAGGCCTAACCATCAGGTAGGTATTTTCCCAACACTTATATTTGACCTACTCGTCAGAAAGGCATGCCCAACAGTTACATCTGACGTACTCATCATAAAGGCATGCCCAGCACTCACATATGATCATGTAGTAAACTACAATCACATCAGAAAGGCCCCGCACTCACATTTGTCATGGAAGGAACTGAATCCTCTCACCATGATAGAATGGCCTGCCCTTACATCTGACATGGAAGGAACTGAATCCTCTCACCATGAAAGAATGGCCCGCACTTACATCGGCCATGGAAGAAACTGAATCCTCTCACCATGACGGAATGGCCCGCACTTACATCGGCCATGGAAGGAACTGAATCCTCTCACCATGATGGAATGGCATGCACTCACATCTAACCTGGAAGGAACCAAATCCCCCACCCTCATCATAAATGCCCCCAATCCCAAACTGAGCTACCTGGTAACTAACCAAGTGCCTCCACTCTCTCAAAGAGTGGTAGTTGCCCTTACATCTGTCCTACTCGACAGAATGGCCAGCACCCATATCTGACATGGAAGGAACTGAATCCTCTCACCATGACAGAATGGCTCAGCCCTTACATCTGACCTGCTCGTCATAATGGCTTTGGATATTAGCACTCATATCTGACATGGAAGGAACTGAATCCTCTCACCATGATAGAATGGCTCAGCCCTTATATATGACCTACTCGTTAGAATGGCTTTGGGACTCATCACTTTCACTTGGAGGAAACCTCGATCTGGAGAACACCAAGATTCTCCTTGAAGTACTCAAACTTCACTATGGCCAATGGCTTCATCAACACATCAGCTATCTGTTCCTCTGTCCCAACATACTAGAGCTTCACTGCTCCCCTCTGTACCATATCCCTGATATAGTGATACTTGATCTTGATATGCTTCGACTTGTCATGGAACAATGGATTCTCTGACAACTTTACACAACTCTGGTTGTCACAGTGTATACAAGTAGCATCCATCTGGAGATCAAATAAGTGAAACAATAGCTTCCTCAACCATACTACCTCACAACTAGATGAACAAGCTGCGACATACTCTGCTTCAACTGTACTTAGTGCCACACAGGATTGTTTCTTGCTAAACCAAGAGATCACACCTGATCCCATACTGAAGCAACACCCTGAAGTGCTCTTCCTATCGATGGCACTACCTGCCCAATCTGAATCAACATAACCCTCTAGGTTAATATTTTGATTCGCATCATACTTGAGCCCATAATCAACTGTACCCCTCAGGTACCTCAGAATATGCTTTGTAGCAATTAAGTGAACATTTCTCGTATCTATCAGGAACTGGCTCAAGGTGTTCATAGCAAAGCAAATGTCAGGTCTCATGTTCATCAGGTACATCAATGACCCAATCATTTGACAATACATCGTAGCATCAACCGACTCTGATGAAGCATCAGTCAATAACTTCAGGTTTGATGCCATAGGTGTGGCCATAGTCTTGCAGTCCATCATCCCAAACCTCTTCAGGATCTCTACTGCATACTTCCCTTGTCCAAGGAATATTTCATCCGCACTCTGCCACACCTCCATACCTAGAAAGTAATGCATCATACCCAAGTCCTTCATCTCAAACTCGGCAGCAAGCTTTCTCTTCGTATCAGTAATCAACCCATCCAAACTTGTCATGAATAGATCATCTACATATAGTAGAAGCATCACTGGGTTGGCATCTTCAACCTTGTAGTAGAGGTTGGAATTTGATTTACTCTTGGTAAAGCCCAAACTAGATAGAAAGCTATCAATTCTACCGTACCATGTCCTGGGTGCATGTTTCAAACCATACAGGGCTTTCTTCAATCTGCATACATGAGAATCCTTGTCATGTGTCTCAAAACCGAGTGGTTGTTCTAAATACACTTCCTCTTCCACTACAACATTCAAGAAAGCAGTCTTGAGATCCATTTGGTGCATCTTCCATTTCATTACTGCAGCCAGAGAAAGTACTGATATGATGGAAGTGTATCTGGCTACAGGTGCAAAGGTTTCTTCATAGTCTATTCCTTCCTTCAGAGAGAAACCTCGAGCTACAAATCTTGCCTTATATTTTTCAATGCTACCGTCTGCAACATGTTTGATCTTGTAGATCCATTTGGAAGTTACAACTGACTTCCCATCTGGTCTTGGGACAACATCCCAAACATCATTCTTCATGATCAATTGGTACTCTTCGATCATAGCATCCTTCCATTCTTTCCATTTTGCTGCTTCTTCATAACTGGAAGGTTCTTTATCAATGAAATCACATAGTAAGGCTACATACCCAGAACATGATCTGGTCCTCTTTCTTTCTCTGTGATTCTCTTCTGGAGCCCCATATCTTTCCGCACCTTGGATAAGTTCTCATACCCAAGTAGGTTTCCTCTTATGTGGATTCTTCTCCAAAGGTGGATCTACAGGTCTTTGTGGTTCTTCAAGTTCTCGATCTTCTTCTTGAGTTTCTTCATTCATGGTTGTATCATGAATTCTGGGTCCTTTTGCTTCTTCAGGTTCTTCAACAGGTCTCTTTATGGATTTGTTGTAAGCTATGTCTTCATCAAATGTCACATCCCTGCTGATGTCAATCTTCTTGTATCTTGGCAAATATATTTTGTAAGCCTTCGAGCTTTCAGAGTATCCCACAAATATACCCTTCTTTCCTAAAGGATCTAATTTAGTCCTCTTCTCTTTTGGAATGTGGATGTACACAGGACAGCTGAATATTTTGAGATGGCTGACTTCTGGTTTCTTGCTGGAAAGACTTCTTCAGGAGTCTTGTTCTCGAGTACTCTATGTGGAGTACGGTTCTGTACATACACTGTTGTTTTGGAAGCTTCCACCCAAAGATGCATAGGAAGGTCTTGATCATGAAGCATTGCTTTTGCAGCTTCCATGATAGTTCTATTCTTCCATTCTGCAATCCCATTCTGTTGTGGATTGTAAGGAGTGGACAACTCCCTCTTAATCCCTACTTCTTTGCATAGCTCTTTGAATTCATTTGAAGTGAATTCTCCACCATTATCTGATCGAATGGTCTTGATCTTCTTTTCAGTATGGTTCTCAATCAAGGCTTTGAATTCTTTGAACTTACTGAATACTTCGTCTTTGTTCTTCATGAAGTAAACCCATGTATTCCTAGAAAAGTCATCAATAAAAGAAACATAATATGCATACCCACTTAGAGAGTTTGATTACATAGGACCGCATACATCGGAGTGGATGATTTCCAAGATTCCTTTTGCTTTGCTTTCACTGCTTGGAAATGTCTTCTTTGTATTCTTTCCTTTCGCACATCCTTTGCAGACCCCATCATGTTTTGCTTGGATTTTTGGAATACCTTCGACAAATTTTCTTGCAATAGGTAGTGCTCTGTAATGCACATGTGCAATCCTTCTATGCCAAATTTCACTTGGCTCTATTGTGACATGGACCAAGGCTTGTTCTGGATGGCCCTTCAATTTGTACAATCCTCCTTCTTGTTCTCCAATCACTACCGCATCATCGATAGTCTTTCCTTTTGGCCACATGATGACTTGACCATCTATGAATGCTACCCGCATTCCTTTTGCATCTAATGCTGATATGGAGAGAAGGTTCTTCTTGCGTCCTGGCACAAACAATACTTCTTTCATTTTTAGAGATTTTCTAGAGTCTAACTTATATGAAGATTCCCCACTACCTTTTATTGGATATTGGTAGTCATCTCCTAGCTTTACCTTGTGAGGTGATTCATGTTTTGATAGTCTCACAAAGGATTCCTTGAATCCAATCATATGTTTGGAAGCCCCATTGTTTATAATCCAATCATCACTACCATGAGTAATGTTACCTATGAAAGCTGATATCAGAACATATTCATCCTCGCTTGAAGAATCTTCACTTTCATATCTGGATCTCTTCCTGGATGGTTCATCATCCTCTACAGCATGAGCATGATGTCTTATTTTGTTGCTCTTCTTTACTATCCTCTTTTTCTTAGGACGATTCCTTGCATAGTGTCCTGCTTCATCACAAGTATAGCATATGATCCTAGATACATATCTTCTAGTGTTATCTTTGTGAGAGTGCTTACCTTTGGAATTATGAGGTCTTCTTTTGCTTGACTTGGAGTGAGACTTGGAGTGTACCATAAGAGCTTGGTCTTCAATTCCCATCTTCTCTTCTCGAGCTGCTATCCGAGATTCTTCTTGAGAGCACTCTTCCCATAGTCTGCTAAACTTGACTAACTTCTTCCTAGCACAGATTCCTTGGATGAAAGAATCCCATGACCTAGGAAGGCCATTCAATGTAGTCATTACAATCTCTGCATTTTCCACTTCTTCATCAAATGCTTCTAGTTTCTCTTTGATCTAAGAAACTCTTGTGAAGTAAGACTAAATTGTTTCTGCATTCTAAATCTTCACATTCTTCAGTTGGTTTCTTAGGGTCATCTTCCAGTTTATGTTCTTCCCTTCAGACAATTTGGTTAGGGCATCAAACATAGCTTTAGGTGTCTTGAGATAGGACACCTGTGGGATAAGGTGATCCTTGATAGAATCAGAAATTATCCTATTTTCCACAACCATCTTCTTCTTATGTAAGGCATTTTCCTCATCTCCCTCTGGAATTGGAACCTCCTCATGGATGTAGGAGTCTAACTCATTTTCTTCCAGGACCAGGGAGATCCTATACTTCTAGGATTGAAAGTTATCAACTCCCTCAAGCTTTTCATTAGGCTTGGTATGATGAGACATCTTAATTGAGAACCTCAAATGTAAATACAAAATATTTTAGATCTTACCAGGTTCAAGATGTCGGATCTGAAACTTGCACTGAAATCCTACAGAGCTAGTTCAAGAGCAAATTAGGGTTTTGCTTTTTCAGAGTTCTATCCACCCAAATTCTTTGAAAATTGTCCCTAACTTTGATTTTGGGGAGAATATCAATCCATCCCTGGGCTCACTAAAAAATTCTTCTTTTATGAAAATCCCTAATTTCTGACAGGAGTGACAGGTTCAAAACTGAAAAACCTCAGAATTGGATTCTGCTTCGACATAAAGATGCGCCCTAAGGAGGAGAGTTATTCCATCTTACTTTTGCTGAAAATATGTGGAGGAAGATCCATAAACTAGGAATCCCTAGTTCCCGCAGCTACATAGTGTCTTCTTCTCAGGTTAGCTCTGATACCTTGTTAGTTTTTCAACATTAAGCTAGCATTATGTTAGGATCTTTACTGAGAGAATAACAAGTATAGCAATCAAACACAAGAGACAATGAACACAGTGTTTTTCATCGGGGAAACCATAAATGGAGAAAACCCCACAACTTCCTCAGAGATAGAATTGACACAAGATGTAAAACCCCAAAACAGTAAGATGCACTCCCGACAACAGTAATATTCTTCTTATCTAGCCCTAGTGTCTTCTCCTTCCTCAACTATGCACTACACTTGAGTGTGTGAGTGATGTGTACTAAATAGAGACCCCATCTCTCTATTTATACTAATCTCAACATGCCTAAAACCCTACTAGGGATGACCTCTAATAGGAGAGTCTAATAACCCTAGTGCCCTGAAAATGCAGGGACTTTAACCCTTACACAATCAGAGGGTTACCCACTATGACTTGACATGACTTGTTTACATTATTGATTCTCTCGATCGGAACATCGGGGCATGACAACATGACTCAATTACATAATAGATACATCCTGGAATAAAAATCGGGTTACAATACATAATATACATAGATGAATACATTCCGAGGTTACAAATACATCAACAATTTCCCAATCAGGAGATTTAAGCGGGTGTTTCAGAAGACAAGGAGGGACAATCCATCATATGGAGCACCGACAAGATGAATTCCATATGAATTTAGAAGAACCATCGTTAAATGCTTGTAACAACGGCCAAAGCATAACAAGTATGAATTCCACACCACTATACCCTAAGTCGCAAGCATGAAAGCAATAAACAAAATGGAGTGGGAACAGGAAACACATTCACATGTAAAAGAAAGCACTTATTGGGAAAAACAATAACATAGGAATCTCGGCTGTGAATGACAATCCTTTACTACACTTTATTCATACATAGGTGACGAGTTTTACAAACAAGAACCTCAGCTTGATGATTGTTTCCCAATCCAATTTTCCAACCTCCTTCTCCCTCTAGAGGGAGTGTTTTTATACAATCCTAATGCTGAGATTAAAGAATAAAAAATTGTTACAAGTTTCCATCTGACGTTAACAAAGCAAAGAGTGGACTATCGCCACATTGTTTACAATTATGCATGACAAACGTCGTGGCGCTGGCCATCGCATTCGGCTCGAAAATAGTTTAAAGTATTCTGTCACCTTGACGGATGACAAAGATGATGACTCCCCCTTTACCTGGAACATGTGTGTAAAAATGCCACATGCTGGCAAAGTGGTTAGCCTTACTCTTTGTTCTAGTCATCTCCGCCACCTTCTTCCTTACTAGGTAAAAAACCTTTGTTATACATAGGCTCTAGAAGAAGTGTCGTATTGCTCCTAGTTGAGATGGACCTGTGGGGTGGTCTGTCATTCTTGGTCTCCTCACCCCCAGTGAGGTGAGTGCCCCCACATGTACCAAGGTGTAGAACTTCTACACCAACCCCATCACCCTCACCAAGTGTACTTCACAATCATAATGATGATGGCTTTGAGCCCCTGATGCTCCCATTCGAATGAATATCTGCATAGGGAACAGTCGATGATTGTCTCTCTCGACGGAGGCTTTGGTGGGTGTGAAGGTATCAGGGGTTCCTTGAAATACAATTATGAGCAGCAAGTGTCCAATTCACGCATTACTAGAGACGTGGAAATCATGTCTAGGCCTCTATGGCTGGTATCACCATTGGCATTAAATGCCACGGTGATCAGTGAGTTGGGACTCTTCTCACCAACCATCAACACCCCTAGATGGACAAGTTTCTTAAAGCAAATATTCATCGTCGAACTCGATTAGGCCCCTGCAGCTACATGGAGGAGTGGAACTTCGACTTTGGAGATATGTTGGGTTGAAGGTAGTATTTATAGGGTGTCAGGATTGATATTCACGCAGGCCAGCCAACATCCTCGCACATTCTATCATCGAGTATGTCTGGACTCAACATGTGCGAAGACGCGAGCGGAACTATCTCTTATTTTCTGGGGATTCTGTTCATTTAGCTTTGTAGGCCATGACGTCTCACTGTCTACTGTAGGAGGTGGCAATGAGCATCCTCAGGTACAGTAGCTCCATGCTGCATATTCCACAAAGCGTACACTCCCATATTGTGTTGGCCTCGCCTCATGTGAGCAATGGATTCACTGGTTTCTTTGCTCATTTCCATGGGATAGTCTGCACAAAGCCACCTCACAGGTATGGATTCTTCTGAAATGGACATGCACCACACTTGTGAACTGGGAAAATGTGCCAATGGATGAGACTTCTACCTCAAGCATATCTCGAATGGCATCGGAGGAATCAGCCAATCTAAGATGAGGCAGATTACACATGTGAATGCCCCCTCTGCTGTCATTTCCATGCAGGATGAGAGATGCACACCTCAAAAATATTTCTTAGCCATCCAATCAAAGGAACCCTTCACTTCTTCCGTCCACGTCTCATTCATTCTGCCACCAATATTTCCTTTTTGACCATTGCAAGCAGCTCTAGTCTGCGACATGTTCTTCGTCATCGATCAAGATCGACTTCTCATGCAGTCGTCGATTGGAGTGGGCCCCACCATTTTTTCAATAGAGGGCTCAACTATTCATCCATGCAGTTTCGTTCTGCGAAATGAACCTTAGCCACAGGTCTGTCTTAGATTTTATCACGGTCGTTGATTCTTTTCTCCTCCACGCCTTTTCACGATTTGGGATTGTGGTTTTATCCACACAATTATGGGTTGTGAAATTGCTATAAGTTGTAGATCTACCCCATGCCTCATCTCAACCATCGAAGGCTTATGTTCTCTAATAGGTTTCACGATCTAAGGGAAAACACCTAGACCACGCATGTTTGCCTGCTCGAAACGATCTGGAACCGTTGATATACCGCTGAATGATTGCAACCCTTGAATATGGACCATGCCCAATGTCACAATACACTTGCCATTTCCATCGTTGAAGGATGATCACATGAGATTCGAGGGGCTAGGACCCTTACCGAACCTCTGTCAAGCCCTCGAATCAACTGTTAAAATAGAGTGTTAACGACTGGCTCCGAGAGGGATGCTATCCTCCCAACGAGGTAGAAAAGAACCCCCATAGACCAAGTGCTAAAACCACTGGGACACTTTCAACTCTTCTTGGACATCTCCATTATGCTTCATGCTACTGCTCCAATGAACTCATGCCACTCTTGCAAATCATGTTGGCGACTGTAAACCTGTTCTGGTAACTGAAAATGGAAACAAATTGAAAATATTAATGAAGGAAATGATCGATAACTACTGAGCTTATTTTTTTGTACCTACCCTACATAACTTTGTACACCAGTCCAACTAAGTGAAATCAGACTTCTAGTGAAGCCAATCAAGCAACTTGCTTAATATTCTTGTTCTTGCATGGTGCTCGATGGACAAAAATGAAACAAACAACGGGAGAAGGAAATGATATACAAACTGATCTTTAAGGTAGAGATGCAACCGATCATTGCCTTCACCCAGACCTCTCATGTATTTTGCCATGGGTTCATAGAAATCATGGAAACCCCCAACGTATTCTGTCACCTTCTCATGAGAAAGCTATCCAGAGCTTCCTGCTTCTAGGGAGCTGTCAGGCTGACACTTGGAATATTGCAGATGAGGACCCACATAATTTTTCTCTAACGATATATCCCTCTCTCGACCAAAATTTCCTGTGATGAAGGTGTGATGTGCTTCGATAGGGGGGTCTTCAACTTCTCTATTGGAACCGAGCAAGAATACTTCTTCCTGGTGAGGTGATGTTCTTGGAAGCGGAATATCATAAAAAGCATTTGTCTGGAAACGACTGCATCCGCCTCCATTCTTGCACAAGTTTTCGGCCTGCACCACCTTTGTTTCTTTTTTCTTTTTCTTGGAGGTCTTGATTATATGCCTTATCAGCTCAAAAGAGGCATAGCACAAGGGTAAGCTATCACCTCTAGTGCTCTCATCATCGTTTCTCACTTTGACCTTCTAGCTTGGCATTGCACTTCGACTTTTTTCATCAGAAGGTGTCGTTTCAACAGCTAGCTCGTCAACATTCTGTAGGCACTCTTCTTCATATTCGTCGTACATAGGTGCACCAAGCTCCTTCTTGGAATCATGTTTGGTTACAGGAGCAGGGTGGGTCACCATCTTCAAAGAATATTCTTTTAGGACTATTTATTTTAGCCTTTGGCCAGCCATCTTTCTACATATCATGAGATATTTTTGACAGGCCATAGGCTTCCTCCTTTTGCTTGTAGGGCCCAACCAATTTTTATGTGTCTGTTATTTCATCACGATCACCTTGATATGATAGCTTCCCTGACCTCTTAAGGTTTTCTTCAACCTCCAAATAGTCAGCGAACATCTGCTGCAAGGTGGCTGATCTTCTCTCCAAAAGAAGCAAGGACAGGTCAGGAGGAAAGGTGGCTACATAATAGACCTTAGTAGTGTTCTCAAGAGGTTGAAATTCCTTAGGAATGTTATAATAAAAGCTTGCAAATCTTCTATTAAAATAGGACATGGCCTCGCCTTCATGCCTCCTCAAAGAATAAAACTCTGAGAGTATTTGCTCCAATGGCTGGCTCCTACCCCAAAACCTCAAGAATGTGCCAGAAAGCTCTTCCTAAGTGTGGATGGACTTAGGATGAAAATGTTTGAACTATACTTTGGCATCCCCTTGCAAGGAAAAAACGAATGTCTGGATGTATACATCATCATGTTCTATCTCGAAAAGGTCATAGAAATGCTCAAAAGACTGAATATGTTTTTCAGCAGTCAAGTTTTCAGATTCTCCGTCGAACTTGGGGAGGTACTTGTAATATTTTGTAGGAAAATCATGGAGAACAGGAGGTAATTGCAGTGGTTTATATCAGCTTGGAGAAGTGGGGGAGACAAGGTTAGGTATGATATCCAAACTATCGCCCGAGGTTTCATGAATTTTGCAAGGGTGTCCTCTGATATCGAGAGCCCCTAGATGAAAATCTAGGCAGAAATTAGATGTACAAGATGACGCAATGATTTTAGTTTGTAAAGAAGGATATACAGGAATATGTCCATGGCTTTGGTCAGGATGAGCTGGGCTAGAGAAAGTTGTTTTGATAAATTTCAGAACAGACAAGAGAAAACTTACAAGGTAGGATAAGGTATCCTGGAAGAAACGCGGACTGGAGTGCCTGGACCTCTCGCCATGCAATTTTGAGCTTTATGAGGGGCCCATTTTCTAGGCGGGATCGGCCAGCGTTCCTCAGTCATTAGATTTTCTGGATCGCATCACTAGCGGAGTCGCTGAAGTCTGAATCCTTTAAGGGTGGAGTTGCCAGGTGAAATATGCTCAACCTTCTTGGTGTCTGACCGATTGTTCACCATCAACCGTTAGATCTAGGTATTTGTCATTCTTCCTAGGGAGGATCTTCAATTTCATCCCTAGCAGTAGCACTAGTTTGTTAGCACTGGAAATGAGCCCAAGGCTAAGGAAAGGCCCACCTCTGGGTAACAACATAACCACTTTAGCCATGCCTCCAGCCCTGCACGGTTAGAGAGGGACTTCTCGTTCTTCATTGGAGCATATCCACATAAGGTTGTCAGTCTTGTGTGTCACCTGAGACTACTCCGCATAGGATTTTCAATCATCATAATCAGAGGGATAGGATCCTAAATGAGGCAAAGTATGTCAAGGAAGGTGCATGGGGGGATTATCAAGGGGATGAAGGGCCATGGGTAAATGGAGTCGAAACCTGCATAAGAATCGACTGCTGGAGGAAGAGTGACGTAAAATTGCAAGAGGAGGAAAGATAGCTATTGATTTCCCAATCAGGAGATTTAAGTGGGAAATTTAGAAGAAAAGGAGGGACAGTCCATCATATGGAGCACCGACGAGATGAATTCCATATGAATTTAGAAGGACCATCGTTAAATGCTTGTAACAGCGGTCGGAGCATAACAAGTATGAATTCCGCACCACTATACCCTAAGTCACAAGCATGAAAGCAATAAACAAAATGGAGTGGGAACAAGAAACACATTCACACATAAAACAAAGCATTTATTGGGAAAAAAAATAACACAGGATTCTCAACTGTGAATGACAATCCTTTACTGCAATGTATTCATACACAGGTGACGAGTTTTACAAATGAGAACCTTAGCCCAAGGATTGTTTCCCAATCCAATTTTTCAACCTCCTTCTCCCTCTACCGGGAGTGTTTTCATACAATCCAATGCTAATATTACAGAATAAAAAACTGTTACAAGTCTCCATCCAGATTTAACAGAGCAAAGAGTGGACTATCGCCACGTTTTTTACAATTATGCATGATAGACATCGTGGCACTAGCCGTCGCATTCGGCTCAAAAATAGTTTGAATTATTCGGTCGCCTTGACAGATGACACATATGATGACTCCCCCTTTACCTAGAACATGTGTGTAAAAAGGCCACATGCTGGCAAAGTGGTTAGCCTTACTCTTTGTTCTAGTAATCTCTACCACCTTCTTCCTTGTTGGGTAAAAAACCTTTGTTATACATAGGCTCTAGAAGAAGTGTCGCGCTGCTCCTGGTTGAGACGGACCTGTGGGGTGGTATGTCATTCTTAGTCTCCTCACCCCCAGTGAGGTGAGTGCCCCCACATGTACCAAGGTGTAGAACTTCTACACCAATCCCATCACCCTCACCAATTGTACTTCATAATCAGAATGATGATGGCTTTGAGCCCGTGACGCTCCCATTTGAACGAATACTTGCACAGGTAATAGTCAATGACTGTCTCTCTCGGTGGAGGCTTTGGTGGGCACAAAGGTATCAGGGGTTCCTGGAAATACACTTATGAGGAGCAAGTGTCTAGCTCACGCATCGCTAGAGACACGAACATCATGTCTAGGACCTGATGGCTGGTATCACCATTGGCATAAAATGCCACGGTGATCAGTGAGTTGGGAGTCTTCTCACCAACCATCAACACCCCTATATGAACAAGTTTCTTGAACCAAATCTTCATCATCAAACTCGATCGGGCCCCTGCAGCTATGTGGAGGAGTGGAACTTTGACCTTGGAGATATGTTGGGTTGAAGGCAGTATTTATGCAGTGTCGGGATTGATCTTCATGCAGGCCAGCTAACATCCTCGCACATTGTCATTGAGTATATCTGGTCTCAACATGTACGAAGGTGCGAGTGGAACGATCTCTTATTTTCTGGGGATTCTGGTCATTCGGTTTCGTAGGTCACGGCATCTCACTATCTGTTGTAGGAGGTGGCATTGAGCATCCTCAGGTACAGTAGATCCATGCTGCATATTCCACAAAGTGTACACTCCCATATTATGTTGACCTCACCTCGTGTGAACAATGGATTCATCGATTTCTTTGCTCATTTCCATGGGCTAGTCCGCACAAAGCCACCTCACAGGTATGGCTTCTTTTGAAACAGACATGCGCCACACTTGTGAACCGTGAAACTATGACAATGGATGAGACTTCTACCTCAAGCGTATATTGAATGGTGTTGGAGGAATCAACCAATCTGAGATGAGGCAGATTACATGTGTGAACGCCTCCTCCACTATCATTTCCATGCAAGATGAGAGATCCACACCTTGGAAATATTTCTTACCCTTTCGATCAAAGGAACCTTTCACTTCTGCCATCAATGTCTCATTCATTCTGCCGCCAATCTTTCCTTTCTGACCATTGCAGGAAGCTCTGGTCTGCGACACGTTCTTCGTCGTCGATCAAGATCAACTTCTCATGCAGTCGTCGATTGGAGTGGGCCCCACCATTTTTGCAACAAAGGGCTCAACTATTCATCCGTGCAGTTTTGTTCTGTGAAATGAACCTTGACCGCAGATTTGTCTTAGGTTTTATGATGGTCATTGATTCTTTTCTCCTCCACGCCTTTTCGTGATTTGGGATTGCGGTTTTATCCGCGCAAGTATGGGTTGCAAACTTGCTACAAGATGTAGATCTACCCCAGTCCTCATCTCAACCGTCGAAGGCTTTCGCTCTCTAACAGGTTCGTGATCTGGGGGAAAACGCCTGGAACACACATGTTTTCTTGCGCGAAATGATCTGGAACCATTGATCTGCCGCTGATTGATCGTATCCCTTGAATATGGATCACTCCCAATGTCACAATACACTTTCCATTTCCATCGTTGAAGGACAGCCGGATGAAATTCAAGGGGCTGGGACCCTTACCGAACCTCTGTCAAGCCCTCGAATCAACTATTAAAACGGAGTGTTAATAGATATCTGAGTACCACTCACATGAAGATATGTTCTCAACTACTGGTGGACTATCATTCTGATCTTGGTTTACTTCTGTTTCAGCTGCTACCATAGTTTGCACCTTTTCTGATCTGACACATGTGAAATTTATTCCCATCAACTCACAGTTTTCTTTGGCCATGAGTTTGGCTAGGCCTAGTCCCTTTACTAGCTTGGTGGGTTTCACCTCTACATCAAACTCAATGAGTTTGGAAATCCACTTAGCTCTCTTCCCATCAATGTCAGGCTAAGTCAAAACATCCTTCACTACAGTTGAAGGGACATATGCAATGACCTTTGCATGGAGAATGTAGTTTCTGAAGTTCTTCAAAGATTTTATGATAGCATAAGCCTGCTTCTCAATTGGGTCATATTTCAACTCAACATCTCTCAGGGTTCTGCTGAAGAAAGCAATTGGATGATCAAGACCTTCATCATTCTTTTGTAATCATACAGCTACCACTATGTCATAAGATGCAAAAGAGAAAATGTAAAAACCCTTGGTGTAGTCGGGACTAATCAGGTTTGGGGCCTCCATGATGGCTTTCTTAATAATTTCAAAACAATTTCTTTCCTGGTCATTCCGCTTGATTTCTGCATTCTTTTTTAACATGGTTGTTATGTGCTTTAACAACTTAGAGAAATTTGGAATGAATCTCCTGCCAAAGTTTATCTTTCCTAAAAAGGACTGAATGTCTCTTTTTGACCTTGGTATTGACAGTTGTTGAATTTCCTCCACTCTTACCAGATCGATCTTTACACCTTCAGCTGAGACTATGTGGCCTAGGAGATTTCCTTCATTGAGTGAAAACTGGGACTTCTTGGGGTTCAGTGATATTCTGTACCTTCTACACTTCATAAATACCTTCCTTAAATGCTGCAAGTGGTCATGATGGCTGTGAGAGTAAACTATTAAGTCATCCAAATATATCAGCACATATTTATCTTTTATCCCTACAAAAGCTAGGTCCATAGCTCTTTGAAACGTATCCCCGGCATTCGTTAGCCCAAATGGCATTTTAGCATGCATGAAGGTGCCTGTTGAGGCCTGGAAATTCGTAGGCAACAATAGCAAGGGATTCTCCCCAGTCAACATTCCCAACTAGCCCGTGACTGTTTGGTGTAGGGAATCCGTCCGGTATGTGGTCCGACCACCGTAGGTCAAGAAACAAAAATAAAAGGTTTTACCGGTTGCGGCCCGGTCCACCGTATATATTTTTGTATTTTTTGGCGTTTGGAAACTATATAAGTCAGATGGTTAGTCTGTTCCAGAGCTGCCGTTGCGGAAGACAAAAGAACTACGACTTTCGCTTAAAGTTATAAACCATTCCGAGAGTGAAAGGCAAAATATCGCAAAGTCAAAAACCTTGGCATCGAAAAAGAAAAGAGCTAACCGTCGTAACATTCAGCGTCTAGCTTCCGCAATGGCGGAAAACGTAAGGATTATGGCTTCCGCTTTACTGTCAAAAAACCTCCGACAGCGAAGATTTATCAAAAAACAAAGTATTAAGTGTTCAAAATATTTAGGCTGGGGAGTGATGAAAATAGTTTGTTTAACCCTCGAAATAGTGACAGTAAAGAGAAACAAGATCCGACTTGAACGTAAACAGACTTTCGATAGTGATGAGGTAAATCATTCAGACCAAAAAGACATCATTTTCAAAACTCCACTGTTAATGCGTTTGCTGACAGGAAGCGGTTTTCTGAAAAGCATGAAAGCAATTGACATCACTTCAAACCAAACTGTAGCAGAGGGAAGAACAAAATAGAGTTCATGAATCCACACACTCCTAGGCAAGATAAAATAAAAAAGGAGGGTCCAAAATTTCAAAAAATTTGGGAGAAAAGTTGCATCTGCAATAATTGGCGACTACCTGGTGAACCTAGATCTCTGGACAATTTCTTCCTTAAGTAACAGACTGTTTAATAAGAAAACCAACATGTTGAATTCTTCTATATGTCTGGATTTCCCAAATGGAAAATATATGTACTTTTAATCATTGATGATGGTCCAATTTAGGAAAATGGAACCCAAGATTTCAACGTCAAGATAAGTCTTTTGAGTCCAAGAATATGAGTTTCATTTTTTACCTCTATCTTTGGGTAGCTTCTAGCTTGGACACCACATGATTGTAACATATGGTAAACATGAATATTCATTTGTTCCTCATTCCCATGCCATTTTGCACTATTGTGATTTTGGACTTTTTTGTCCTTTTGAGTCCTCCTCATGCCTTTCTTTTTGGATTTTTTATTCAGGCTCCTCTATCCATAGTGTCCTTTTGTGTGAGAGATGTATTTAATTTTTAGCTCACGGACGGAGAAGAACTTTTGGCAATTTATACTCATATGATTTAGTACTTTGTTTTGATACCTATTGCTTTCTTAGGATTTTTGAGTCTTCTTAGCCTTTTGACTTTCAATTCTTGGCATTGGATCATTTATATATAATATATTGTTTACCTTGCTTCCTTTCCATGGGTCTTTTGTTGTCATCCCCTAAGACATTTTTAAATGTGAGATGGATGGAGCCTCGAAATAGTATTCCAGATCTTTTGATCTTGAGTTATTTTACAAGGATTAAGTAGGAATTCAATGTGTTCATAGCCATTTAGGAAAACTATTAAACTAGAAGAAATTCTTTCAGATGAAACAATAGTACACAATCTTATAATCAAGGATTTTAGTTAATCCGGAATTCCGATGTCCTCCATGCAACCAAAAGTTTGCCTCTTTTTATCGAAATCAATCAAAATCTAGGCTAAAGCAAAACAAAAATAAAATAAATCAAAATAAACAACCAAAACAATTTATTTATGTACAAGATAATCAAGAAACATAAAAATCAAGAAAAATAAAATTTGAGAACTAGACCACTAACTGGTTAGTCCTCTGCCCACCCCTGTAAATCTGACAACTTGTAAGTTAAGGGGCTAGGCTTGAATACAAAATGAGAAAGACCTACCCATTATCAAAAACTACATCTACTGGTCTTGAAAAAACTAAATCTGAAACTGAAACTACTATTTTACAATCCATCTCATCAGCCCGTGCAAACCGAAGGAGATTGGGCTGGGTGTCAGATATGTTGTTGGCTTCTTCTGATGCAAAGTTTCCCGGTTCAAGTTCAATTAGATAATTTCCCAATACAGAATTCACTAATTCATTTTTTCATACAATTGAGTGACATTGTGCTTCATGTGAGGTTCCCTCAAAATTTTAATTTGGTTCGGGCTTCCTTTATAAGGCAACCACAGATGTGACCAATCTGAAGCAAAATACCCATTTAGTCTTATGGACCAGTCTCGATTCAAAATAAGTCCATAACCATCAGGTATGTCTGCTACCACAATATCAATGTACTGATAGATCTTTTCATTTGCAGATAATCGAATCAGGACATCTTCCATTTCCTCGACTATTTTCACATTGGTCCGGTCTAATTGCGTAACCTCCTAGGTAGTAGGTTTAGGTTGTTCATTACTCTTTTCACAGACTACGAGTGGCATAACATTTACTGATGATCCTGAGTCTACCAAACAATTGTGCACATTATGGTTTAAAATCTCCAAAGTCAGAAGGAATGGTGGGGTTTTAAACCTAGTCTTACCTCCCACACTTGCTTCAACAGTCTCTTCTACATGTTGGTTGTTGGTGGGAAGTTCTTCCTCTGGTACTTAAGCTGCTTTGAGATTTTCCTTGACATTATCTGCTTTTTCTTCAATAGGCTTAGCAGGCATGTTGACTTGTTTCAAATCTTGACTGCTAATAGTAGGTTCAGGAATTTTATCATCTATGTTGTTCTTCTGTGGTTTCTTTACATTCTCTTGCAATTTCTTGATCTTTGGGAGTATTGAATTTTATTTATTCACCAAGTCCTGGCTTTTTGTTGTCATAGTTGTTTCCAATATATCCTCATGTTTCAGATCACTTTCCTCTTCAGTATCAAACAACGAGACACAATCCCATAAAAACATGGTATAATTTTCTTGTTTTTCTATGGCCTTATTACCCTTTTCCTCTTCATCACTGTCCTCAGTCAATTTAGAGTCCAATAGTTGATTCATTACTTGTATCATTGAATTTATCCATTGAGGACAATTTTTTTCAGAATGGGGCTACTGGTGAAATATGCAGAAGTTATCCATACCTAGCTCCGTTAAGATCATTGATGCAGGACTATGTGGAGGAGGTTTAGATTGATTTTTGTCTCCTCTCCTTTCATAGTAAGGCTTATATGCTTTCCGAGCCTCCTTCTCTTTTTCCAAATCTATCACCTTGTTAGATAGTTTCTGCATCATTCTCAACATTCCTTCAAGTTCACGTGACTGCTCCTTCTTAGGCTCAGAATAATCTTCTATGCTCTCTTTTTCAGCTTCTACCCTTTCAGCTTCTTCATAATTTTCCGACAATGTAGGCTTGGATTTCATTTTGGAGAACATGGCCAAATCAGGTCCTAAATCCGAAGTATATTATTCAATCAAAACTTTATCAGAAGGCTTATCAGCTACAGAAAAATTCTTAAGATAAGCAGCAAACCTTTGTGTAAAACTATGCACTTTTTCTTTTCTTTCTTTCTTCAAAGCGCATAAACCTTTCATTAGTGCTGCATGAGTTTTCTGGGCTGCATATTTATTTCTGAATATTCTTTCAAAAGTATCCCAGTCTGGGATTGAGTTTGCAGGCACAGCAAAATACCATGAAGTTGTTGCCCCTTTCAAGGTATGTGGGAAAATTCTACAGACTACATCTTCATGTTCTCCAGCTCTTAATCCTTCTATGGCCAAGTAAAAGCTTTGCAAGTGATCATCTACTAAAGTCTTTTCACTTGGGTCAAATTTGGGCAGCATTTTCTCAAAATCTTGAGGTAAGTCATGCAAAGGAGCTGTGAGGTTCAAAGGTGATCTAGCCCTCCAAGCCGGCAGCGGGTTGGGCTGATTCACATTTATACCAGCCATGAGAAAAGGGGAACAAACAGGAGTCCGAGTAAGAAACACCGTAAGATGAAACTGGGCTTACTTGCTTTAAAGGGTAGAACCAAAACCTGTGAGTACTTGGGTTATGTCAAAAGCTTCCAAATATCTGCTGGTGGGGTAATCTTGGGAAAATAAGTTTCCATGGCCAGCCATGCATTGGTGGCCCTCCTTCTAGCACCAAAAACTATTGAGGCCTGGAAATTCGCAGGAAACAACAGCAAGGGATTCTCCCCAGTCAATGTTCCCAACTAGCCCATGACTGTTTGGTTTAGGGAATCCGTCCGGTTTGCGGTCCGGCCACCGTAGGTCAAGAAACAAAAATAAAAGGTTTTACCGGTTGCGGCCCGGTCCACCATATATATTTTTGTATTTTTTGACTTAAAGTATGATATGCAAGTGCCTACTTAACATGCAGATTGATGTAGAATACGAGAAGCGGTCACAATGTGTTGCACAGGTTCTTACCTCTCGTCTTAAACTCTCTCGCATCTAAATCACACACAGCAAGAAATTACAACTAACTACCTAGACTATCCCTAGGGAGAAAAATTATCATTCATTAATGAGTAATGTGTATTGTGCATGCATTATAAAGAGAAATTACAGATAGCTAATATTCCTTCCTACAACACATGAACGATTAAAGATATTTAGACAATCAGATAGCCAATTGTTTATGAACAACATGCATTACTCATGGTGGTAATTTCACAGAATAAACGAGAAATCATTCAAACAAGAACATAGGTTCAAAGAGTTAGAATGATCTCACAGTTAATGGACATAAAGATGAAAATGAAATAGTTCCTCTTCAACAAATCCATAGCACAACATTTGAACATTCCACCAAACTTTCTCCAACAGGAAAATTGTAATTATCTATTGCAAAAGGAAATAGTTCTTCTTACAATATGTCTTCACAAATCTAACTGGGAAAAATTCCCTTATTCCCTCTAATTCTCCTATACTTATACAACAAGCAAAACTCTTGGGCTGCCCCTCCGTGACCTTTGGGCTCCCCCAACCATTTAATCTCACAATTTTGTCCTTTTGTGAGTGCTCATGATTCATACAAACGTTACATTTCAGATTTAAAAGACAATTTTATGAAAAGGGACCAGCTTGGTAACTGTCGAACTTTCCCAAACCCGGGCTTCTGCTTCTATTGATTATACTTAGTAATCCGTTGGTCCCTTACTGGATCCTATAGAGCTTAAACCTGACTTTATTCTTCTTTTCTCTACTTCTGCTTCTTTGTTCCTCAACCACTTCCTTCCTTGCTGCCTCCATTCTACTTTGTATTTTAAACACATCTTACTCGCAGTAATCGTCCTGTCACAAACACAAACTGTTCTTAGACCATTTATCATTGACAGAGTACACAAAATGTGTCAAAACATACATCCAGTAAAATGAATTTTAATGCATGATAACACAAAGAAAAATCTTGCGAGTTCATATCCTAAAATCACAAGCCCAAAAGACAGATTCTTTAACTCAAGCGAGGTCGCATATGGACTATTCGACATCCTCTGAAGAAAACACCAAAAATGACACTGTAACTGCCATAGAAAAATAGAGTGGAAGCACACAAGAAAGGCGGGAAAATACTAAGCATCAGGTGAAAACACGAACTCACCTCGGCAGGTGGAGAACTATGGATCGGACGATTAGTTCATCAAGGAGCCGCAACGGTGGGAAATGGATAGACTATGGGCTCCGCGGAAAAACAACATATTGCTAGTTGGAGGCTTGGAAGACTAAACCGCATTCGTCAGCACGTAAACCAACCAACCGTCGGAGAGATGGTGCACTGTGCAGTCGCAACGACGGGAGAACAATTTACTATGGCTTCCATAATACTAGAAAATGTTGGCGAAATAAACACTAAACATTGCAGCATCGGACATCAGAAAGACTACGGCATCGGATGATTAGTGCATTGCACAGCGGTAATGGCGAAAGACAGGAAGACTACGGGCTCTGCGGCAAAATAAAACATCGACGGTTGGAAACTCTATAAGTCGGATGGTTAGTCCGTTCCAGAGCCGTCGTTGCAGAAGACAAAAGAACTACGGCTTCCGCTTAAAGTTATAAACCGTTCCGAGAGCGAAAGGAAAAATATCGCAAAGTCAAAAACCTCGGCATTGAAAAAGAAAAGAGCTAACCATCGGAACATTCAGCATCTAGCTTCCACAACGGCAGAAAACGTAAGGATTATGGCTTTTGCTTTACTGTCAAAAAACCTCCGACAACGAAGATTTATCAAAAAACAAAGTATTAAGTGTTCAAAATATTTAGGCTGGGGAGTGATGAAAATAGTTCATTTAACCCCCGAAACAGTGACAGTAAAGAGAAACAAGCTCCAACTTGAATGTAAACAGACTTCCGATAGCGATGAGGGAAATCATTCAGACCAAAAAGACATCATTTTCAAAACTCCACTGTTAATGCGTTTGCTGACAGGAAGCGGTTTTCCGAAAAGCATGAAAGCAATTGACATCACTTCAAACCAAACTGTAGCAGAGGGAAGAACAAAATAGATTTCATGAATCCACACACTCCTAGGCAAGATAAAATAAAAAAGGAGGGTCCAAAATTTCAAAAAATTTGGGAGAAAAGTTGCAGCTGCAACAGTGCCCCAGGGGGTAGTAAAGGCAGTATTCTCTTGGTCATTTGGGTGCACAACAACTTGGTTGTATCCAGAGAAACCATCAAGGAAGGACATGAACCTGTCCCTTGATACTCTCTGTAGCAGATGTTCCATCTTGGGCAGTGGATAGTTGTCCTTTTTGGAATACTTGTTCAGGTTTCTAAAATCCACACACAACCTGATTTCTCCATTTTTCTTTCTCACCACTACTAGATTTGCAATCCACTTGGAATATCTGATGGGGATTATGATCTTGGCTTTGAGGAGCTTGTGAATCTCTTTCCCAATCATTGGTAATAGAAGGGGGATGATGGGTCTCAGCTTCTATTTTAAAGGAATGGTGTCCTTCTCCAAAAGACTCCCATGCTAAATGATGTTGGTGTCATATGTTTTTAGGTCACTATACTCCCATGCAAAGACATCAACAAACTCTTTTATCAAGCTGCAATATTCAGACTTCTATTCAATAGTAAGCCCAGTGGATAGATTTATCAGTTTTGGATGGCTTTGGCTGCCTATGTTTAGCTCTTGGGCAGCAGGATTTAGCTCCCTTTTGGTAGGCTTGAAAGGGATGTCATTGTGGTCAAACAGTTATTCCAATGGTACTAGACCTCGGGGTATGTGGTTGCTATGAAATTGGACAATATTGTGCTCAGCCACTTTATCTTTTAGCTTGAGCTGCTCGGATTCCTCCAGGTTAATTTTTTCCCGGTATATGTGTATGTCCGAGAATTCATCCACTAACTGAAGGAATTTACTAAGCTACCCATCATTTTCAAACACCCTCCAAAATTTTACATTGTCTAGCAGAGAGGGTATGTACTTGACCTAAACATCATAGCTAAGCCTAGCGGGTAAAGGAGGAACAAACAGACTTGCAGAGACAGCCAGGGAATTATCCAGGTGATTCAAATCCCTAGGAACATATGACAGTTCAAAAAACATAAATGAGTCTCTGAGTTTCCATACCTCTTCCATGTAGGCCTTCAGTCTGATATTTTTCATCTGAAAAGTGTTGTTGACCTGCTGTATGATGAGGTCTGCGTTCCCAAAAATATTCATGCACATGATCCCCATCTCCTTGGCCGCTTTAACTCCCAGCAGCAAGGCTTCATACTTTGCTATGTTTTTGGTGGTTTTGAAATCGAGCTTGTAAGATAGGTGAATGTTCTCCTTTGATGGGGAGATCAAGACTATACCCGCGCCTGATGAGTTCTGAGTGATTACCCCATCAAAATACATGGTCCATATCGCTGTTGTGATTTCTTCTTTCTGCGGACGAGTGGGCTCAGTGAGCTGAACTGACGTCTGCTGATTATCATCAATTTGCAAAATACAGGATCTGAAATCGGTGTCCACGGCGTAAATTGGGTGATTCACTCAGCGACTCTCTTTGCTTATGATGTATGCTAGCTGATTGTCTTTGTACAGCCGCTTAGTTTCCCCTCCAAACATGGGAATGGTAGCATATGTGAGATCCATTTGGAGGGTGCCGCCTAATATTTTGCTCCACGACCAGGACAGCAAGAGGCTGAATTTTGGGGGAATATCAGCCACCACAATGTCCATCATTATGCTCTTCAAAGGCAACTGGGTTAATTTTACAGCAAGATCTTTGATGAGGCCCAAGCATTTTCCCTTCTTGGAGTCAAAAGGGAATAAATCATGGTAGGGCTTGGTAATGCTGAGGCTGATCTCATCCATCACAGTTTTTGGCATTAGGTTGTGAGAGGCTCCTAAATCCAGCAGAGAGTTATGGAGGATTTTATCATGGATGTTCAAGGATATATAGAATGGTGGGCAGGAGTACTTTAGGTCTTCAATCACGAGGCCCAGGGTTACAGCAGGCTTGTCATCTTGCAGGTTCACGAATTTAGTGTCAATGTGCACCTTGGGCTGAAGGGAATTTAGAATGGAGGTTTTAAATGAATCGTTCTTCATCAACTCAATTAGAGGGAACGATATTTTCAATTTTTGAATTTCAGACTCAAGTTTGACAGACTAATTCAGCTTATCTGGAAATATTACCTCATGAGTTGTAGGTTTGAGTTGGACTTGATCAGGTGTGGCTGAAAGTGCTGGTTTATGCAATTCTTTGGATGGGACAGCTACTTTCTTTGGTAAAACATAAACCTTTATAGCAAGTGCAGCAGACTGCTTGATAGGTACAACATTATTCTTGAGGGGAGAAACCAACCTAAACCTCAGTTGGTAACATCCCTGATCATCAGCCTGATAGACAACCTCTTCGGTGATCTGCTCAGCAATCAGGGCTTCCTCATATTCTATCTGTGTCAGAAAAGAATAGTCTACCTCATCCTCCATGTAGTGGATATTGTCTTCAGCTTCTCCTTCATCTTCAATGAATTCTAGCTCTTCTTCTAATACAGCGTTTTGAAATAGAGCTCTTATCCTCTGGTCTTCCCCTTGATTTCTCTCCCTTTTGAGAATCTGAACAGGGGGGTTTCCTCTTCTATAAGGATTGAAATTTGGGTTTCGAGGGGAAAATTCACTTGGCCCTGTACCCCTAATCGGCAGATGTCCTTGGCCCCTGAATTTAGACATTTTAGCAGTCAAGTTATCTAAAAGTTTGGCCATCTTGTCAATATTGTTCTCTGATGCAGAAGCCCCATTATAGTCTGCTGACTGCCTTCTCTTGTCTACCTTCCCTTTGACCTTTTGAGATGCTAGAATGTTTGACTCTACCTCTAGGGCAGCATCCTGCATGAGTGATAAGGAGGTAGACCTCCTTTTTCTGAGAAGTAGGTAGAAGTCAGAGTCAAAGGAATTCGCATAGGTTATCATAGTTGAGGCACTGGTGGGATTAATCTCAGTGGGGATCTTGCTGTACATGTCATTGAATATCTTGGTAAATTTGGAGACAGACTCACCATTTTCTTTTCTCAGGTTGTTGAATTCTGTGATATAGTAGAGGTGGTCTCTCCTCTCTCCTTAATGCTTTACGAAAATGTCATCTAGGGCTTCTATGCCTACTACTGACCCAACAGGTAGTTCCTTAAACCACTTCCTAGCCTGGGCATCTAGGCTTTGCTCAAAAACTCTGGTCCATACATTTGCTTGTTCTATGTTAATATTTTCGGCATGGCTGTAAAAATCCTCTAGATGTTCTTCAGCAGTGACGTACCCTTCCCATGTAAACTTAGGCATATACTTTTGATAATCTCCAGTAGGCATGGGTGCGAGAGGATTTGGAAAAACTAGGAATGCATACCTAGCTACTAGGATTCTTTCCATCTTGGACAATGGAGGGGCAACCATCTTGGAAATGGGTATGGACAGGGATGTGGAAGGAAGCACTGATGGGGATATTTGCTAAGAAGGAAGTGGTATACTTATCCTAGTGGAGTCACCAGGGATTGGATCTTCACAAGCAATAGTGCTTGAAGATGCCCAAGCCCTAGATTTTTCTAATATAAAAAATTTCTGGGAATTAAGAGTTTTAGCAGAAGAAATAACAACAGAAAGATTTCTTGAAATACCTGATGTAGCGTTCTGTGCAGCACTGTTGGTCTATTTTAGTAAATCCCTACATTTCCTCAAGATTTCTTCTAGATTTGAAACGGGTGTTGCTGGTGGCCCCTTTGGGTTTTCTCTGGTACTTGGTCTTCTTGAAGCCACCTTTTATCAATGGAGTCTCCAGATAGATGATTACAACTGTAATAATTTCTAAGCCTTGTCTATCATGAAAGCATCGATCTATGTCGTCTCCCAGGGAAGCTGAGCTTCAATCTCCTCTCCCCGGCAGTAGCGCCACTTTGTTATCACTCCAAGAAACTCCTCTAGGTTGTAGCTTGAGGATGCCTGCTAACTTAAATTGTTTTTAGGGTTTTTCTGAATTGGATCAAGCTAGATAACCTATATAACCTCTCACTCTCAAGACATGCATGAGGCTCACTCAATCACAAGGATTTTAGTTACAACTTGTTCAGTAGTTTGACAAAAAGGTGCAAGGATGGAGAACTCACCAGGATGACAGACTTACACACATATAAATGGCTAAATCCTACTGAGGATGGTGTTTATAAATCAAATATCACTAAATAACCAATAGGATGACAGCTATCGACCCTTTAATAAATTTAAAAATTACCTAAATGCACATTCAGGCAATAAACACAGTAAATAAAGAGATGGCTGAACAAATCACAACAAAAGAGCTTATACTTAGAGTAAACTAGATGAGATGCTTGATAATGGAACAGGCTCATAAATCCCTAGAGTCAAACCTTTATTACTAAATTAATTGTGGGCTTTATAGCCTTTTACAAAAATTACAGATCCCGAAAATCCGATCTGTTTTACACAAAAATAATTGAAAGTAATATTTTTTCCTCATTACGGATTCAAACCCTTGCTAACAATTTGTTGATTTACTATGAAGATCTAGTTCACTGAATGATTTTTTAATGGCTGAAGTGGTCGTTGATAATCACCACTACTGGTTCGCTGTGAGATTGCCACCAACAACCAGTGTATCGACGTCTAATTGAAGTAATTTTCCTCATTTAATCCGTTGGATTTTTCACTATCTTATCACCGCAGATTCGGTGCTCCAAGTCTATGTTTCTCCACAGTTTACTGCCATGATCACTGATCGAAGGATTTTTCCTCTGTTCCATCAGTGCCCCAAGTCTCATTGTTGCCGCAGATGTGGAGGTGAAATGAACTAAATTTCATTGTATTGCTGTCGAAATTTTATTTGCGACGGAATAGGGGCATTAGTCCTCTATGCCGTCGACACTGCGAAGATGTTTTGTTGAAAACTCACTGATCTATAGTTTGTATGCCTTCTGATCGATGATGATCCTTTATTGTCTTGCTTATCGAAGTGTTGTAAACGTTTTCATTTGTCAGGAGCCTTAGTCTATTTTTATTCCACCGTTGCGGCTCCCCATTTCATTATCTTGCCGACGGCTAGTGATTTCGAGTTCCGACGCTGAAGTTTCATTTGCTCACAGACCCTATAGTTTATTTTTCTTCCATCGTTGTGGCTACTTAGCGGACTAATTCTCCATCGGTTATTGTTTTCAATTTTCGATTTCTGCTTCTTGACTTCGGTGGTATTTAGTTCTTCACATCACCGACGTTTCAGAACCTTTCGGCCTTGTCCCTCTGCTATGTAGTCTTCAGTTCTTCTGATCGCCGATGTGTTCATCTATTATCATCGATTGGAATCCATAGTCAGTTTGTTTCTTGCCATTGCGGCTCCCTAGGGAACTAGCTCGCCAATCGTTAGTCTTTTAAAGTTCTGACGCCGACACTGCAGAAACCTTTAGCTTTATCTCACCGATCTATAGTCTTTAAAACTTTCGATTGCCCCAGAGCTGCTTGGTTCTAAACTCTCTGATGATTTGTCTTTATTCCTTCCTATCGCCGACGATTTCCTTTTCTTGTGGAAGCCGTAGTCTGTAAGTCTTCCGTCGTTTCGGTGTCGTAGTGGACTAACTCGCCGATCCTTTATATTTTCAAGCTCCAAGCACTGTTAAAAAGTGTTCTGATGGTAGTAAAAAGTTTTATCAATATGCCTAACTGCTGAAGGGGTCTTCCACCTATTATTTATCTTCCATCTTTCAGTGGCTAATGAGATGTTCTGATCCTCGCCCAAGCCACTGAAGCCACAACTTTGTGAAATTTGCATAAAAAATAGAGGTCTTCAAAACTGTTAGTGTTCTTCATATCCTTCATTGCATCATTTAAATTCTTCATACTATCAAAATAAATTTATTTTATTTTGGGAGATAACAATACCAACCCAAGTGGTTGTGTGCCTCTCCTTTCCATCCCCTTCTCATAGCTTCACTCTGGATGCTTCCCAAATACACACCCAATGCATGCTCCATTTGATGATTTGATTTGTGGAAGTCCTTCCACCATCTCATCTATGTGTAGTGCTTGGAGGTACTTGTAGTTCATGTGACCAAACCTCTCATGCCATATATTGGAAGTCTCATTGGCATGTGAGATAAGAGCTTGGTCATTGGAAGTGGGGAGGAAGTTTGAAAACTTGTACATCCTCTCATGATGGTCTACATACCCAATTGCAACAACTTCATTTGATGAGATTTATACAATCTCTATCATGTCTAGAGTGAAGGTCACTCTCTTTGCTTCTCCTGTATGGGTCATTTGATAGACTGACAACAAATTTTCTGCAATGTCTTGTACATACAACACAACATTGAAGTAACCATGCTCTAAATTAATCCTACCAATCCCCTTGGTATGTATTTCTGAATCAACCCCCATTCAAACTGCTAGGCCAACATTCGAATGCATGGAAGAGAAGAGATCTCTTGTGGCTACCATGTGTCTAGAAGCCCCAGAATCAATGATGAAAGATGATGAATTAGAGGTACCTACTACCAAAGCATGAAATTTCTCCTTTCCATTTGAACTAGAGGTGCCATCCTTCTTCCTTGCACTGTCTAGAACTGGGATATTGTTCTTCTCTAGCAGCTGCACCATCTAGTCAATGGTTTTCTTCATGCATGAGATTTGTAGATTCCATCCCTTGTGGAAATAGGTTCATTTTGTCTTCTCTTTTCCCTTCTTGTCCTTCTCCCTGGGAGTATTCGAACCCCCATTGCTGGATTTGGTTTTTTTTGGTTTCTTCTTCTCTGATAGCTTCAAATTCTTTTCCTTGGAATTTCCCTTTGAGGCATTCAAAACTACCATGGCCAAGGATTGATCCTTAGCCTTTATGGTTCCCATTTGGACTAGCTTGTCTTTATTCTGGTTGAGGGACTCCATGAAGCTAGCTAGACTTGACATTTTCCATTTTTGAAGTGTTAAATTTCCAGAATGGAATGTGTTGACAAAGACTGAGAATTCTGACCCCAAATTTGAAAGGATGGCCAGAATCAACTGGTCCTCTTTCTTCTCAATCCCACATTGCTTTAGCTAAAACATAAGTGACTTAAACTTGGTGAAGAAGTCCTAGATAGTGTCAAAGTGCACTGGGATCAGGATGATGAGCTCATTCTCAAGCTGGTGTCCTCTTAGTTCATTGGTTTGTCTCTAGTTTTACCCAAAATTCATTGGGTGTTGTTAAAATTTCTATGTGGAACAAAATCTCTCTTGAGATACTTAGGCATCACAATCCATATGCTTCATCCAATCTGTTGAAGTACTTGGATTTCTCTACAATTGAGTTTGGCTCCACCTCTGTGTTCATGGTAACTCTGTAGAGACCTTTGGATCTCAATTGAATTACCATATCTTCCTTCCAATCGAAGAATTTTTAAGGTGTTAGACAAATTTGGTTAGCTTCCATTTCTTCCTGCGCTAATGGTGATGAAATTGCCGAATGTCCTGCAAAAACAACTCAATTTTATCTGGAATTTCTCTAAAAATGTAGCTCAAAACGCTCTAGATTGATCTGCAACTCACTAAACTCAAATTTTCTTTGATACCATGTGAGAATTTTGATCTACAGCAAGATCTAGGAGCCTTAGATAAACTCATAAATCGAATTTGGTGCAAAACCAACAAAAAACCATTAAATGAAAAGCAATTTACACATGCAATGTGAACAAAAATAGGTTATATTTTGAATTTCTAACATAAAAATGTTAGTAACAAGTTTATATTACATGAGAAGTGTTTCGTGAGGCTTAGGAAGCCCAATGTGACTGCACAAATGAAATTGGCCAAGTTGGTCTCAACGCCCCCTAGGTGGGCCAATCACACTCCAAATCATCCCAAATGGACACACTGCTGTGTGGACGTGGATGAGGTGACATGGGGTCATCATAACACCTTGGCATGTGTGGGTGTGGAAAAATAGGTGGGTTAGAAGCTCTAGGTGGCATTAAATGCACCAAATCAGCCTAAAATTGGACAAAATCCACCTCTAGCGCTCCTAGTCAACCAAACTATCCACATTCAATGAATTGGAGCACACCAGCAATGATGGGGGTGCACATGTGGATGGTTGACTGAGCTAGAGTTCTCATGTGAGTGTGAATGGACCAATTTAGCCGGTTATTGGTCCAACTAAGCACCCTAAGTCCAAAACCATATTGTATTAATGCAAATGCAATAAAATTGACTAAGGAGTTAAAATAAGGGACTAAGGGGTTGGATTATTGTTCTAACAGGCTTCGGGTTAGGCTAGTGTTGTTTCTGCAGAATTCCTCTTGCAAAAGAAAGTTACAACCTTAGGGCTTAATTATTTACAAAGAGTATGCTTAGCTAAACAAAGTTTAAATTCTTTTCTTTAGTGATCAGAGTTTTCCTATAATTTCATGTCCCATTAAAATTAATTGAACAAGGTAAATAATCAAAGTAAAAGCTTCACAAAACAATGAAACTTTAGATCTTTTATAATTGAGTTCAGTTCATCTACCTAGTCATATTATTAACAATTGGCCATCAGAGCTCTCTTAGATCTTTATAAACATAAATAAAATCGATAAGAATCTCACAACTAAATTTTGTTCCTATAAAGTTTTCCAAAACTCTACTAGCTTCCAATAGAAGAATCATGACTCCATAATCATTCTTTTAAATAATAAAACCTTAATTATAACTTTATTTAAAAACCTCCCAGAGTTATTTGATAGTTGAATTCCTTTTTAACTGAGGTCTTACGACCCCTCTCTTAAAACCTAATTGGAAATCTAGAGGTTTCATGACCATTTATTTTTAGTACTTTATGTTAGCAAACAACTTTAAACAATAATTCTTTTACAAATACATCACCACTGCTTAGCCAGAATTGTATTACAAATTATAAACCAATGGAGGACTTGATAACAAAGAATAGTTTAAAACACAACAAGGGTTGTACATAGAAAATACTCACTGGAATTATCCCATAACAGATCCATTATAATATCAAATAGTAATTAATTTATGACAGTGGCTTTTATCCCAAAAATCAAGATTCAACAAAGAGGCTATATAGTTCATCGTGTTACAACAAGCATAAACAATAAACAACGAAATAAATAGTTGCTATAGGAAAACCATTAGAACGTAGGTTTTTCTCAGAGTTATCCCCAACTGGTCTTTGCATCAAAATATCCATTACTTTATCAAACTAATAACAAAGTCTACAGAGTAAGGCTCATGGCCATGATATTGAGCAATGTAAATCAAAACAAAAAGTTGAAGCACTCACAGGGTCGGTTAAGCCGAAAGTCTGTACATTACTAAATACCATTGACAGAATCAAAATGGAAGGACTTTTAAACACCTTTAGCACTTAATGGATAGTGGCATAGTCCCTCATAGAGAATCGAGTCCAAGATTATGAAATCTATTTTTA
>LPNX010554115.1:36221-47219 GCA_001517045.1 Pseudotsuga menziesii
AATTTCCAGTAAATTCTAATATTACATGCAGTAAACATTTTTATTTATTTACAAAATTTAGGGATGTTACAATAATGTTCAATCAATTATTCTTTGAATATAGACCAAGTTGTTGGGCTAAAAAATGGCCCCTTTTTGACCACCCTTATCCACCTCTTTTTGCCTCATCCTACTCTATTATGCATGCGAAACATATGTTTTTCCCTCACTTGGCCCCTCAAGTCATAAAGCTATGGTTAATCATTATCTTATTTTATTAATGCTTAGGATTATGGTAATCAAGGCTCTACATCTTAAATTATGCTAACATATGATGGTTTTATAAAGATATTTCAAGATATAGAGAATACAGGTGTAGCAGGACGGACATGCCAAAGGAGGGATGGACATTCATTGCTAAAGATGATCACCATCCATTCCATCATTTCCCAAAGAACGTGGTCCCAGTGTATTAGTCCATGCGAGCTGTACAAGGGTAGCTGCAACAAATTGCCACTGATTTAGAGGAAATAGTGCGCCGCTGCTCAAAAGTAGCTCTAATCCACTGAATATCTTCTCAATCAATCAGGATCATTATTTTTGACTCGAGTAATAGCTTCCCTCCATATTCTACTCTCATCTTGCCATGACTGTAACAGCTTATTGTAATTAGGGCAGCCTAAAGATCAGAGATCTTCATTGCTTCCCAATAATAGTAGGAAGAGGTTATGATTGTAAGGGCATAAATATGGGAAACCATTCTAATCTAGGGGTGGAACATTTAACTACATTATTGTGTCAGCTGTGATTAAGGTTGCGTGATTTATCTACCATTTTTAATACAAGGAGTTTGATTTAGATCTCGATGTCTAAATGGGTGTTACTCCCAGCATCTCTATGTGAAGGTTGGGATCACCTTCCCACAGGGATTGCTGAGTTAATTAGGTATTATATTTATTATGTTGTGTGATTTTGTGATGATTTCCTTTCTTCATAGTACGCTGCAACAATTATTTATTTACAGTGTATCATTGGATAATCAGTAATTACATTTCTTGGAAAACTACAGTGGTATGGCATGTCATTCGACTGTCTAGGTTAATTGTCTCTTATGTAACTATGTGATAGCTGTAACAGCCCTGTTCAACCCTAGTTCTTTCAATTGTTGTTTCCATAGATCTTTGCAGTTCGTTCCTTTGCTTTTATAGTTGCAAAATTTCATTCCTGTACTTTGAATTTCTAGAATAGCCGAATTCAATTCATGTCCTTTGGATTTCTAGAATAACTAAATCAAGATAATTGTGTGAATCATTAGATGGTTTGGTAATCAGGATTTCATTTTCTGCAAGAGTAATCTAGATGTTATTTCCTGAATCTTTCAATTCTAGATTAAAGATCGTAAAAGGTACTTGTGGCTGTATTCTTGAGAAAGTAAATTAGATTAAGTGGATTATGGGATGAGTATGGCTGAAAAGGAAAGTAGGATCATTTATTTACAGCAACTTAGTGTTTAAAGCATATTTAGTGCATATTATCCTTGAATAAAAGACTTCCCTGGGTTGACAATTTATATCGAACACTCTGTATGTTAGCTTTAATTAACTTGCATATAGGGTGCCCAACACAAGTGATTGTAGAGTCCTTTTTACAATCACAAATCCATTGATACCATACAAATTGATTAGGTTCTAAATATAAGGATTCAATAGTTACCTTTTGCAAAGTGGGCACCCGGTGTAGATAAAATAATTGATCCAGAGAGATGGACATACTAATATGGGGTTAGATGTGCTCAAAATAATCCTACTTCATAGGATTAGGGATGATTGCCTAGATATGTTAAACTTGTTAGGAAAGGGGGATATCTCCAAGGTGTCCTTTGAAAAAAATCATGGAACTGTGCAAAATTTACTCCAGGGGATCTTCTAGGATTAATAGGTGGGACAAATGGGACAAAATATAATGTGATGTCTTCGACAGAACTCAGAAGTCATATAATGGAGGAGCCACCCATGCAGAGATAGGAAATCTCCTTGAAATTTTCAAAATAGAAATGATGAGCTCCATCTCCTCGAAAATAGATGTCCTGAGGGCAAAGCAGAAATAAGCAGTAGAGGGTATCACACTAGATGTATTCTACCCTAGATGTAGAAAGAACCACTCTCTGAAGGAGTGCTTGCTCGACAAGGTAGAAGTGTGTCAGTTGTGCAAGCTGAACCATGACAAAAAAGAATGCCCATCACTACCTCAAGTGAAGGCTGTTCTACAGGAATCAACTCCAGAGGTGGAACCAACTTACTTTATTGCACAGAAAAATCCTTGGCAGCCTTGAAATCAAGGTATGACTCCAAACTCATTTCCATTTTTGAATAACATGAATAATTGGAATAATATGCAGCATATGAATATACAATTCCCTTCATCTTATTCTATTCCTCAATGGTACCCCTCTCAACCTTCAATGCAAAATTTTAACTCCTGGAACCCTTGGGCTTAGCCACCATAGCCACCGAATAAACCAAACTCTTGGTCTCCTGGATAGAGGAATTTCCATCGAGGGAACTAGTTTCCCCATAATCAAACCTCTCAACAGCTTCCACATCAAACGTTTTCTCAACAACCATACCCTCCTCAATATCCTCAGCCTTATTAGCAGCTGCAGCTGCAACTGTAGAATAATGTTGTCCCTAATATGCTGATACGACCTCAGCTGCCTACTCAACCTAACCCTAACCCAAATAATAAAGCATTCCTTCAGTTTGAGACTATCAACATACCTTCCTACTCCCTTACCCCTGTACCCTGCAATGATATCCGATTACGATCAGGAAAGGTAGTGGAGCCTTTGATCATTGAGGATGTTCCATCCTTTGTTCATGAAGAAGGGATGAATCCATAGTATTTATCCAAGGCAGCGACCCCCATTATTATTGAAGATGTTGAACATCCTACTAATATGCCAGCTAAAACACAGAACGATACATCTATCGACACATATCCTACCTAGCTGATTAGGGAACCACCATACCCTAAAATATTAATGTTACCAAAGGTAGTGGGACAACCTCAGTTTAACCTCCTAGAAGAGTTAAAAAATATTTATGTTAAAATTATCCTCCTTCAGGCCCTTCAAGACATACCTATCTATGTCAGAACTGTTCGAGATCAGTGTACAAGGAAACCAGGAAGGAAACCCAGAGATCCTCCCACTATTCATGTCATAGGGAAATTATCTGCATTGATAATGGGAAAAACCCTCTTGGCCAAATACGATGACCCTGGGAATCCCATTGTCATTGTGCAGATTGGGCATACATAGATACCCAACGTACTAGTCTCCCCAGTCAATGTTCCCAACTAGCCCGTGACTATTTGGTGTAGGGAATCCGTCCGGTTTGCGGTCCGGCCACCGTAGGTCAAGAAACAAAAATAAAAGGTTTTACCGATTGTGGCCCGGTCCACCATATATATTTTTTTATTTTTTGACTTAAAGTATGATATGCAAGTGCCTACTTAACATGTAGATTGATGTAGAATACGAGGAGCGGTCATAATGTGATGCGCAGGTTCTTACCTCTCATCTTAAACTCTCTCTCATCTAAATCACACATAGCAAGAAATTACAACTAACTACCTAGCCTATCCCTAGGGAGAAAAATTATCATTCATTAATGAGTAATGTGTATTGTCCATGCATTATAAAGATAAATTACAGATAGCTGATATTCCTTCCTACAACACATGAATGATTAAAGATATTTAGACAATCAGATAGCCAATTGTTTATGAATAGCATGCATTACTCATGGTGGTAATTTCACAGAATAAACCAGAAATCATTCAAACAAGAACATAGGTTCAAAGAGTTAGAACGATCTCACAGTTAATGGACATAAAGCTGAAAATGAAATAGTTCCTCTTCAACAAATCCATAGCACAACATTTGAACATTCCACCAAGCTTTCTCCAAAAGGAAAATTGTAATTATCTATTGCAAAAGGAAATAGTTCTTCTTACAATATGTCTTCACAAATCTAACTGGGAAAAAGTCCCTTATTCCCTCTAATTCTCCTATACTTATACAACAAGCAAAACTCTTGGGCTTCCCCTCCGTGACCTTTGGGCTCCCCCAACCATTTAATCTCACAATTTTGTCCTTTTGTGAGTGCTCATGATTCATACAAACGTTACATTTCATATTTAAAAGACAATTTTATGAAAAGGGACCAGCTTGGTAACTGTCGAACTTTCCCAAACCTGGGATTCTGCTTCTATTGATTATGCTCAGTAATCTGTTGGTCCCTTACTGGATCCTATAGAGCTTAAACCTGACTTTCTTCTTCTTTTCTCTGCTTCTGCTTCTTTGTTCCTCAACCACTTCCTTCCTTGCTGCCTCCATTCTACTTTGGATTTTAAACAAATCTTACTCGCAGTAATCGTCCTGTCATAAACACAAACTGTTCTTAGACCATTTATCATTGACAGAGTACACAAAATGTGTCAAAACATACATCCAGTAAAATGAATTTTAATGCATGATAACGCAAAGAAAAATCTTGTGAGTTCATATCCTAAAATCACAAGCCCAAAAGATAGATTATTTAACTCAAGCGAGGTCGCATATGGACTATTCGACATCCTCCGAAGAAAACACCAAAAATGACACCGTAACCACCATAGAAAAATAGAGTGGAAGAACACAAGAAAGGAGGGAAAATACTAAGCATCAGGTGAAAACACGAACTCACCTCAGCGGACGGAGAACTACGGATCAGACGATTAGTTCTTCAAGGAGCTGCAATGGCGGGAAATGGATAGACTATGGGCTCTACGAAAAAACAACATATCGCTAGTTGGAGGCTCGAAAGACTAAACCGCATTCATCAGCACGTAAACCAACCAACCGTCGGAGAGATGGCGCACTGTGCAGTCGCAACAGCGGGAGAACAATTTACTATGGCTTCCATAATACTAGAAAACGTTCGCGAAATAAACACTAAACGTTGCAGCATCGTACATCAGAAAGACTACAGCATCGGATGATTAGTGCATTACACAACCGCAATGGAAAAAGACAGGAAGACTACGGGCTCCGCAGCAAAATAAAACATCGACGGTCGGCAACTCTATAAGTCGGATGGTTAGTCCATTCCAGCGCCGCCTGTTACCACCTAAGTTGTACTTAGTGGTTTTCTATCAAGTGAGCCTGGTGAACCGAACAAGGATAACTTGTTTGGACTTCAGAGAACCTTTAGTCTTGCTTCTGGAAAGATTTATTGTATCATATTACATGTTCATACCCCATGGGGGAATTCTAATAAATGTTCTAGCATGATAGTGTCTGTAAAAGACTCGGTCTCTTAGACTTCATTTTTCAATCCGATCAGCCCAGGGTGCTTTTTCCCTTGGTTATTATTGGTTGTTGAATAAACGACTAATAATTTCTGAGTTTTTCACTCCATACCTCCAAAGTTGGGGTGGTCGGCTTGGCATTTAGGCCTATTGAGGTTATTAGAGTCTATGTGTCAATGTATAAGCATGCTAGACATCATTTTTGAGTCATATGAACATGTCTAAGTCCCCCTAGGTGTTTTTCAATTTTTCAATTTTTCAGTTTTTTCAGTGTTTTTTATTAAATTTTAATTTTTCCAAAACTTAGGCTATTTTTTAATAGTTTAATTGGAAAAATTGATTTTGTAATAAAAGTGGGCCAAATAATCGGTTTCAGTCATGTAGGTGTTCATTTTAAAGCTAAGAGCACCATGTAAAACCATGGACCCACTATTTCCTAGTTTTGAGTGATTTTCCATCACTCAGGTCAGAAAGCCCCAAAAATCAATTATTGATTATTTTAATTAATAAATTGATGAATAATGGAGCAAATCCAAAATCAATAAATCAATGGATTCTCAATCGATTTGACTGAAATCAATCAGATCTGGAGCAGATTGACTGGATCTGACAAATCCTTGACTGAAGGAGGTGATCAAATCAGATCCAGAGTTGATCTTGAGCATCCTTTATGGGGAATTTCGCCCTCCCTCTCTTCTCAACATGTTTTGTCTCATCTGGATGAGTTTTGGGCCGATGTGTCAGTGTATGGGTTGATGTGTCAGCCAGATCAGGCCCCCGGTTGACAAATAGGCTCAGTCCAGCTTCAGTTGTGCATTAATGAACTCTCCATCAGTTGATTTCACTTGATTCCATGATTAATTTCGCCCCCCCTGGGCTAGATGGCCTGTAAATTGTATAAATCCAAGCACAACAGCCTCTTCCAAGCTAGTTAGAACTAGGATTGAGGTGTTTCCGCTATTGTATTGTTGTAATTCTCATTTGAAATAAAGAAAAGCTTTGGAGGCAATACGGTGTGGTGCCATTACATGTGTGGATGATTATTGCCATTGTTTTACTGAGGTAACCTGTATCTGTGGTCATTTTTTGCTATTTTCTTGTAGATCTGTGGTTAAGATTGCTAATTAGCTTATTACAATCTTGATAGGAAAGGTGTTGTTCAATAAGTTTATTGGCTGTCACTCTCTTTTGATGCATGTTTAGAGCTCTAGATTTAGCATGTCCTATAATCTTATATGCATGTTATCTTGAATCTCTTTGTATGTACTAATCGGATCTCACAAGTTTCTTGGCAAGTTCTTTGATTTCAGCTGAGTTGCAGGTTCACACTTTGGAGAGGATGCTGATCTAGTTTGCTTCTTCATTCTCTTCAAAAAATTTCAAAGGCATAGTCCCTCGGCATTCCACCTGAAAGCTCTACTGTGGATCTTCAAGGAAACCAACACTCTTTCTCTCTCTTACTCCTTTAAAAAATATTAAACTTTCCTCAAGCTGGTTACTTTAAGGTTTCTTTTTAAATCTGATCTATCTCATAAAGAAAAGCATACATAGATCTAATTATCAAGATCCCTTAAATTTTCTAGATCTTAGTTTCATTGTGCACATAAAGTTCAAATTCAATAGATCTAGCTAAAATTGCCTTAGTTTCACAAGTAGTTTATTGAAAAATTCCTAGCTTGCTGTTAAGGTAGTTTCATTTGCTGTTCAATAATTTCAATATTATGCAATATCAGTGCTGTTAATTGGCTGCACAAACATCAGGCCAATATCCCAAGGAAATCTTGCTTTCCTTGGTTCCCTTTTCGTCAGTTTAACTAGTTTAATTTCATTAATTTTTTGAGATAAAGTAGGCTGACCCAAAGGCACTCTTAAAGTGATTTGGGGCATTTTTTATTCTAATTCACTCACTGTCATTTAGCAGGTCTGACAGAGAAGAAAAGAAGCTGCTGTCCAAAGTGGCTTTTGGAGCACTAAAATCCCCCCACGGGGCTCTCTTTTGTCACATAATTTGTAATTGTTTTGCATAAACTATAATATCTTGGTTTCAGCCTGTATAAGGACCAATAAAACTCTATTTTATCAGTGCTTTGATATTGTAACCTCTGTAATAAAATCATCCTTTGAATAGGCTCTTTCGAGCCCATTCCCCATCCCCCCTGGGGGGATTCGCGTCGGTGCCTTTTTTGTGTTTTTCTGCTTATTTCCTTTTACTAGAATTAATATGATTGGTAGGGTAGTATATTTGATCTTGTTGTTAATTCCATATTACATATCTTATTTTCAAAAGTAATCATAATACTTACCCCACGATTTCCCGAGTGACCCGCAAGGGGAAAGAGATTCGTGGTAGGATTAATCAGAAAACCGCATTTGTGTAGTTGTGTTATTTTCTCATCTTTTGTTTATCACCATTTTAAAATTAACCCCTCCTTGATTCCCCGATTGAGATCCACTTGGATCGAAAGAGGTTCTTGGAGGATTTTCTTTTTAAGCAAGAACACTCCTTTAAAACTTATTAAAATTTACAAGACTCCAGTGTGTATGCTCTGCACTTGGCTGCGGTTCATCCGATCAGTCAAGCTGTATCAAAAGCACTTGGGTGACTAGCATAATTAGGACTCACCTTCCCCAATTAACAAACCATCAGGTGAAAATCCAACACCTCGATCAAACCTTTACGGTGGCAAAATACCCAAAGGAAGCGGGAACCTACTGAAAAGTGACCTCGGGGCGCTGATCTCTGTCACACCCTAACGGGTGCGTTATGAACACAGCCCCAGAGACTCCATTTCAGCCCACATATTCCTTGCGGGTAGCCGTATAGGCTTTGTTTTGGACATACTCCAAGTACTCTTGGGTATATCCGGAGTCCCTCTTTAGCCTAATTTAATCAATTCATACTTCATTTTTAACTTAAAACATACCAAGATGCAATCGCAAAACATTTATTCCAAACACATGCAAGCACACTGATCTCTTTTGACTCCATTATTAAGGCACTGGTCTTTTTTGCTTCATATTTATATTGTGTATCAACCTTGTGCTTTCGTGTGTATCTTCGTATCTTGTCATCTTGATTGTTTATAGTTAAAGTATTCAAACTCCTGAATAACTGATTCAGTACAACATCATTACACTAAGAAATCATCCTTAGTAACTTAATAGGGTCTACCCCCCTTGGCTTCATTAGAAGTTGAGCCTAAACGGAGGAGTCAAGAACAAGGTGACAGCCTTGACTCGAGACTTGCCCCCAAGGACACACCGAGTGGCTTGAAGATTTCTGCCACGTGATCCAGGTGTGTGAAAAGGCGGCAACACTTTTTGGCACCGTTGCCGGGGATAAATCTTTTTATTCCTGAGTACGACTTAGCTTAACTTTTTTCTAGACAACTAAAAAGATAAAAAAAAATTGATTGATCTAGTCTTTAAAAAATATAAAAATTAAAACTCGATCCATCTGGCGACTCCACTGTGTAACATCCCTTCAAGAATTTCTACCCGAAGAAACCGCCAACAATTATTCAATCCTCTCCCTGATCCTGAAAGGTTTATTAGGGAAAGATTGAATAGGCAGACTTCTCGTAGAAACCTTGAAGTTTTAGGAGACCAATCCCTCTCAGATATCCATCACATATTTGTAGAGAGTCATGTTCACTAATCTCAAGAAATTATGGAATTTTACAAACCCCTTGACTTTTCTCAGATAGCAGGTGCTCCTCATAACATTCCAAATGATGCTATCAAGAAGCTCCCCAGGTTCGAGGGAAATAATGCTACCACTGCCAAGACTCATCTCCGAAAGTTTGAAAAGCACCTGGCCAGTTACTGCGATAATGTTGCCTCTAACCATGAAGATATCAAAATGAAGCTCTTTGCTTTATCCTTAGAGGATGATGCTGCAGAATGGTATGAAAACCTTGGTGATGATTCATATAAAACCCTTAATGAATTCCTAGCAGGTTTTAAGAATAAATGGGGGGGAAAGAAAGAACCAATACATCTGCTTGCTGCCCTCCATAACATAAAGAAGATGGAGAATGAAACCATTGATGAATTTAATACTAAGTTCAGGCGTGTGGTTGCGGACTTCCCTAGAGAAATTAGGCCAGGGGATGCCTCCATCCTCATATATTACATCGAATCTTTCACTGGTGATTTGAGATACCAATTAAGGGATAAAGAGTCGGTCGATCTAAAAACTACTCAAGATCTGGCCGAGAAGATAGAAAGGAATATGCAATCTTTGGGCAAGTCCAACATCCCAGGTTACACTAGGAGAAATACTTCGTTCAACAAAGAAAAGGGAAAGGCCATTGAACTAGAGAAAAAGACAACCTCTAAAGACCCCATGGAAAAAATAGCTAGCATACTTGAAAAGGTGATGACTAATCAGGACCAATTCATGACAAAAATGCAAAATAGAATGGTCACATGGGAGAGAAATAATGGACCTAGGATTTTTCAGCCAAAACAGAATCAAGTGTATCAAAATAAGTTTCCTCAACAAGATCCTAGGATTCCAAACCAGTTAGACTCAACTAACCTGGTAGAAGAAGTAATTCCATGGTGCAGACCTTGAGAGCAATTCCACCAAGAAAGTGCTTGCTACATAGCAAACCAGATTATAGAACATGGGATGGTAGAGGTCAGTAATCAGGAAACAACATCAGGCAAGTCTGATCATGTGTACATGGTAGTACAAACCTATCCTCTATCAAACCAGCATTGGTAGCAGGCCACGGATTACGGTTTCGAAAAGCAATCACCGTCTAAACAGTACAATCCTGAGAATGAAACCATTGCAGAATCTTATAGTGAAACTTATGATGAAAACTGTAATATACATGATGGAAGTCCTATGTGTTCTCCATATAATGATGATAGTCTTGAAGGTTTACTACCTTGTGACCTTTTCTCTGAAAAAGATGAGTATGACAATGAGGACAAGTATAGCTTGGAGCATGATACAAGTGACAAAGACTCCCTTATCCCTGACAAAGATGTTGATGAGGAGTCCTGGACATTCATGGAAAATCCAGTCTATGACATGAATAAAGAGGAAAATAATGAACCAGGAACTTTTGATGGTTTTGTTGATTTTTCTGTCTATGACATATCTAAAGAAGAGAGCATGGACCATGTGGCCTTGGGAAACTTTGATATGAAAAAGGAGCATGCAGTTTATGCACATTATCAGTCTGATACATATATCAATATCAGTAATGAATCCAAAGAGAACTCAATATCGGAACCTGATATCAGCAATGGGGAATCCATCACATTTAACATAGATTATGGTGATGACTATTGGGATTTTTGTGGATATCTTTTTAAGAATCCTATCTATGCTATACCCAGCGAGGGGAGTGTCTATTTAGAGATTTGTGGAAGTCCAATATACTATAATTCCATAGAGGGAAGCATGAACCTGGAGACCTTGGAAAATCCTAGTATGGAAAAGCAGCATTCAAAACTCTTATATGATCATTCAGAGTCATATCATGCAGAGCCTCACAAGGGTATCAATAATGAAGATATGGAGAAGCAGTTTTGTGAAAATATGGATGCGATGCAGTTATTAGAATATCAATCTCAACTATCATCTTCACATATAGAGTTTTCTCATGACTTGGAGCTGCTTGGGGCTTATACAGTGAATTATCATCC
>LPNX010554115.1:59312-72891 GCA_001517045.1 Pseudotsuga menziesii
TACCTCTAGGGCAGCATCCTGCATGAGTGATAAGGAGGCATACCTCCTTTTTCTGAGAAGTAGGTAGAAGTTAGAGTCAAAGGAATTCACATAGGTTATCATAGTTGAGGCACTGGTGGGATTAATCTCAGTGGGGATCTTGCTGTACATGTCATTGAATCTCTTGGTAAATTTGGAGACAGACTCACCATTTTCTCTTCTCAGGTTGTTGAATTGTGTGATATAGTAGAGGTGGTCTCTCCTCTCTCCTTAATGCTTTACGAAAATGTCATCTAGGGCTTCTATGCCTACTACTGACCCAACAGGTAGTTCCTTAAACCACTTCCTAGCCTGGGCATCTAGGCTTTGCTCAAAAACTCTGGTCCATACATTTGCTTGTTCTATGTTAATATTTTCGGCATAGCTGTAAAAATCCTCTAGATGTTCTTCAGCGGTGACGTCTCC
This sequence comes from Pseudotsuga menziesii, assembly GCA_001517045.1. NCBI lineage: Eukaryota > Viridiplantae > Streptophyta > Pinopsida > Pinales > Pinaceae > Pseudotsuga > Pseudotsuga menziesii. Next base: position 59,757 of record LPNX010554115.1, read on the forward strand.
TTCCCATGTAAACTTAGGCATATACTTTTGATAATCACTAGTAGGCATGGGTGTGAGAGGATTTGGAAAAACTAGGAATGCATACCTAGCTACTAGGATTCTTTCCATCTTGGACAATGGAGGGGCAACCATATTGGAAATGGGTATGGACAAGGATGTGGAAGGCAGCACTGATGGGGATATTTGCTAAGAAGGCGGTGGTATACTTATCCCAGTGGAGTCACCAGGGATTGGATCTTCACAAGCAATAGTGCTTGAAGATGCCCAAGCCCTAGATTTTTCTAATATAAAAAATTTCTGGGAATTAAGAGTTTTAGTAGAAGAAATAACAATAGAAATATTTCTTGAAATACCTGATGTAGCGTTCTGTGCAGCACCGTTGGTCTGTTTTAGTAAATCCCTAGATTTCCTCAAGATTTCTTTTGGATTTGAAACGGGTGTTGCTGGTGGCCCCTTTGGGTTTTCTCTGGTACTTGGTCTTCTTGAAGCCACCTTTTATCAATGGAGTCACCAGATAGATGATTACAACTATAATAATTTCTAATCCTTTTCTATCATGAAAGCATGGATCTATGTCGTCTCCCAGGGAAGCTGAGCTTCAATCTCCTCTCCCCAGCAGTAGCGCCACTTTGTTATCACTCCAAGAAACTCCTTTAGGTTGTAGCTTGAGGATGCCTGCTAACTTAAATTGCTTTTAGGGTTTTTCTGAATTGGATCAAGCCAGATAAGCTATATAACCTCTCACTCTCAAGAAGTGCATGAGGCTCACTCAATCACAAGGATTTTAGTTACAACTTGTTCAGTAGTTTGACAAAAAGGTGCAAGGATGGAGAACTCACCAAGATGACAGACTTACACACATATAAATGGCTAAATCCTACTGAGGATGGTGTTTATAAATCAAATATCACTAAATAACCAATAGGATGACAGCTATCGACCCTTTAATAAATTTGAAAATTACCTAAATGCACATTCAGGCAATAAACATAGTAAATAAAGCGATGGCTGAACAAATCACAACAAAAGAGCTTATACTTAGAGTAAACTAGATGAGATGCTTGATAATGGAACAGGCTCATAAATCCCCAGAGTCAAACCTTTATTACTAAATTAATCGTGGGATTTATAGCCTTTTACAAAAATTACAGATCCCAAAAATCCGATCTGTTTTACACAAAAATAATTGAAAGTAATATTTTTTCCTCATTAGGGATTCAAACCCTTGCTAACAATTTGTTGATTTACTGTGAAGATCTAGTTCACTGAATGATTTTTTAATGGCTGAAGTGGTCATTGATAATCACCACTACTGGTTCACTGTGAGATTGCCACCAACAACCAGTGTATCGACGTCTAATTGAAGTAATTTTCCTCATTTAATCCGTTGGATTTTTCTTTATCTTGTCACTGCAGATTCGGTGCTCCAAGTCTATGTTTCTCCACAATTTACTACCGTGATCACTGATCGAAGGATTTTTCCTCTGTTCCATCAGTGCCCCAAGTCTCATTGTTGCCACGGCTGTGGAGGTGAAATGAACTAAATTTCATTGTATTGCTGTCGAAATTTTATTTGCGACGGAATAGGGGCATTAGTCCTCTATGCCGCCGACACTGCGAAGATGTTTCGTTGAAAACTCACTGATCTATAGTTTGTATGCCTTCCGATCGATGATGATCCTTTATTTTCTTTCTTATCGAAGTGTTGTAAACGTTTTCATTTGTCAGGAGCCTTAGTCTATTTTTCTTCCACCGTCGCGGCTCCCCATTTCATTATCTTACCGACGGCTAGTGATTTCGAGTTTCGATGCTGAAGTTTCATTTGCTCACAGACCCTATAGTTTATTTTTCTTCCATCGTTGTGGCTACTTAGCGGACTAATTCGCCATTGGTTATTGTTTTCAAGTTTCGATTTTTGCTTCTTGACTTTGGTGGTATTTAGTTCTTCACATCACCGACGTTTCAGAACCTTTCGGCCTTGTCCCTCTGCTATGTAGTCTTCAGTTCTTCTGATCACCGATGTGTTCATCTATTGTCATCAATTGGAATCCATAGTCAGTTTGTTTCTCTCCATTGCGGCTCCCTAGGGAACTAGCTCGCCAATCGTTAGTCTTTTAAAGTTTCGACGCCGACACTGCAGAAACCTTTAGCTTTATCTCACCGATCTATAGTCTTTAAAACTTTCGATTTCCCCAGAGCTTCTTGGTTCTAAACTCTCTGATGATTTTTCTTTACTCCTTCCTATCGCCGATGATTTCCTTTTCTTGTGGAAGCCATAGTCTGTAAGTCTTCCGTTGTTTCGGTGCCGTAGTGGACTAACTCACCGATCCTTTATATTTTCAAGCTCTAAGCACTGTTAAAAAGTGTTCTGATGGCAGTAAAAAGTTTTATCAATATGCCTAACTGCTGAAGGGGTATTCCACCTATTATTTATCTTCCATCTTTTGGTGGCTAATGAGATGTTCCGATCCTCGCCCAAGCTACTGAAGCCACAACTTTGTGAAATTTCCATAAAAAATAGAGGTCTTCAAAACTGTTAGTGTTCTTCATATCCTTCATTGCATCATTTAAATTCTTCATACTATCACAATAAATTTATTTTATTTTGGGAGATAACAGTACCAACCCAAGTGGTTGTGTGCCTCTCCTTTACATCCCCTTCTCATAGCTTCACTCTGGATGCTTCCCAAATACACACCCAATGCATGCTCCATTTGATGATTTGATTTGTGGAAGTCCTTCCACCATCTCATCTATGTGTAGTTCTTGGAGGTACTTGTAGTTCATGTGACCAAACCTCTCATGCCATATATTGGATGAGATTTATACAATCTCTACCATGTCTAGAGTGAAGGTCACTCTCTTTGCTTCTCCTGTATGGGTCATTTGATAGAATGACAACAAATTTTCTGCAATGTCTTGTACATACAACACAACATTGAAGTAACCATGCTCTAAATTAATCCTACCAATCCCCTTGGTATGTATTTATGAATCAACCCCCATTCAAACTGCTAGGCCAACATTCAAATGCATGGAGGAGAAGAGATCTATTGTGGCTACCATGTGTCTAGAAGCCCCAGAATCAATGATGAAAGATGATGAATTAGAGGTACCTGCTACCAAAGCATGAAATTTCTCCTTTCCATTTCAACTAGAGGTGCCATCCTTCTTCCTTGCACTGTTTAGAACTGGGATATTGTTCTTCTCTAGCAGCTGCACCATCTAGTCAATGGTTTTCTTCATGCATGAGATTTGTGGATTCCATCCCTTGTGGAAAGAGGTTCATTTTGTCTTCTCTTTTCCCTTCTTGTCCTTCTCCCTGGGAGTATTAGAACCCCCATCACTGGATTTGTTTTTTTTTGGTTTCTTCTTCTCTGATAGCTTCAAATTCTTTTCCTTGGAATTTCCCTTTGAGGCATTCAAAACTACCATGGCTAAGGATTGATCCTTAGCCTTTATGGTTCCCATTTGGACTAGCTTGTCTTTCTTTTCGTTGAGGGACACCATGAAGCTAGCTAGACTTGACATTTTCCATTTTTGAAGTGTTAACTTTCCAGAATGGAATGTGTTGACAAAGACTAAGAATTCTGACCCCAAATTTGAAAGGATGGCCAGAATCAACTGGTCCTCTTTCTTCTCAATCCCACATTGCTTTAGCTAAAACATAAGTGACTTAAACTTGGTGAAGAAGTCCTAGATAGTGTCAAAGTGCACTGGGATCAGGATGATGAGCTCATTCTCAAGATGGTGTCCTCTTAGTTCATTGGTTTTCCCAAAGAGTGTCTCTAGTTTTACCCAAAATTCATTGGGTGTTGTTAAAATTTCTATGTGGAACAAAATCTCTCTTGAGATACTTAGGCATAACAATCCATATGCTTCATCCAATCTGTTGAAGTACTTGGATTTCTCTACAATTGAGTTTGGCTCTACCTCTGTGTTCATGGTAACTCTGTAGAGACCTTTGGATCTCAATTGAATTACCATATCTTCCTTCCAATCGAATAATTTTTAAGGTGTTAGACAAATTTGGTTAGCTTCCATTTCTTCCTGCGCTAATGGTGATGAAATTGCCGAATGTCCTGCAAAAACAACCCAATTGTATCTGGAATTTCTCTAAAAATGTAGCTCAAAACGCTCTGGATTGATCTGCAACTCACTAAACTCAAATTTTCTCTGATACCATGTGAGAATTTTTATCTACAACAAGATCTAGGAGCCTTAGATAAACTCATAAATCGAATTTGGTGCAAAACCAACAAAAAACCATTAAATGAAAAGCAATTTACACATGCAATGTGAACAAAAATAGGTTATATTTTGAATTTCTAACATAAAAATGTTAGTAACAAGTTTATATTATATGAGAAGTGTTTCGTGAGGCTTAGGAAGCCCAATGTGACTGCACAAATGAAATTGGCCAAGTTGGTCTCAACGCCCCCTAGGTGGGCCAATCACACTCCAAATCATCCCAAATGGACACAAATTGCTGTGTGGACGTGGATGAGGTGACATGGGGTCATCATAACACCTTGGCATGTGTGGGTGTGGAAAAATAGGTGGGTTAGAAGCTCTAGGTGGCATTAAATGCACCAAATTAGCCTAAAATTGGACAAAATCCACCTCTAGCGCTCCTAGTCAACCAAACTATCCACATTCAATGAATGGGAGCACACCAGCAATGATGGGGGTGCACATGTGGATGGTTGACTGAGCTAGAGTTGTCATGTGAGTGTGAATGGACCAATTTAGCCGGTTATTGGTCCAACTAAGCACCCTAAGTCCAAAACCATACTGTATTAATGCAAATGCAATAAAATTGACTAAGGAGTTAAAATAAGGGACTAAGGAGTTGGATTATTGTTCTAACAGGCTTCGGGTTAGGCTGGTGTTGTTTCTGCAGAATTCCTCTTGCAAAAGAAAGTTACAACCTTAGGGCTTAATTATTTACAAAGAGTATGGTTAGCTAAACAAAGTTTAAATTCTTTTCTTTAGTGATGAGAGTTTTCCTACAATTTCATGTCCCAAAAAAATTAATTGAACAAGGTAAATAATCAAAGTAAAAGCTTCACAAAACAATGAAACTTTAGATTTTTTATAATTGAGTTCAGTTCATCTACACAGTCATATTATTAACAATTGGCCATCACAGCTCTCTTAGATCTTTATAAACATAAATAAAATCGATAAGAATCTCACAACTAAATTTTGTTCCTATAAAGTTTTCCAAAACTCTACTAGCTTCCAATAGAAGAATCATGACTCCATAATCATTCTTTTAGATAATAAAACCTTAATTATAACTTTATTTAAAAACCTCCCAGAGTTATTTGATAGTTGAATTCCTTTTTAACTGAGGTCTTTCAACCCCTCTCTTAAAACCTAATTGGAAATCTAGAGGTTTCATGACCATTTATTTTTAGTACTTTATGTTAGCAAACAACTTTAAACAATAATTCTTTTACAAATACATCACCACTGCTTAGCCAGAATTGTATTACAAATTATAAACCAATGGAGGACTTGATAACAAAGAATAGTTTAAAACACAACAAGGGTTGTACACAGAAAATACTCACTGGAATTATCCCATAACAGATCCATTACAATATCAAATAGTAATTAATTTATGACAGTGGCTTTTAGCCCAAAAATCAAGATTCAACAAAGAGGCTATATAGTTCATCCTGTTACAACAAGCATACATAATAAACAATGAAATAAATAGTTGCTATATGAAAACCATATTAGAACGTATGTTTTTCTCACAGTTATCCCCAACTGGTCTTTGCATCAAAATATCCATTACTTTATCAAACTAATAACAAAGTCTACAGAGTAAGGCTCATGGCCATGATATTGAGCAATGTAAATTAAAACAAAAAGTTGAAGCACTCACAGGGTCAATTAAGCCGAAAGTCTGTACATTACTAAATACCATTGACATAATCAAAATGGAAGGACTTTTAAACACCTTTAGCACTTAATGGATAGTGGCATAGTCCCTCATAGAGAATCGAGTCCAAGATTATGAAATCTATTTTTATCGCTTTCACATCAACACGCAGTCGTAGGGATAAAATCCCTTAAAAGTGAAGACACAACCAGAAAGCTAAATGCTGCATTTAGAGAGCATTAAATATGAGGCCATAGTCATACCAGTTACACGGTCTTCATGGTCAGTCTTTATTTAAGAAACCTTGATGCAAAGAGTCAACCTAGGAGTCACCTGCAAATTACATTCAACCCGGAAGATTAAATCATTTTTGTCTCTATTCAAAACTTTGTGTAAAAGAACTTGTCGAAAGTGTAGCAGAATGCCTTACCTCCTTGAAATTTTGATTTCCAAACAAATTCATGCAAACAAAACCAAGACGAATTATGGAAACATCGTTGGCATGTTTATTCAAGTGGGGACTGTTTTAGAGGAGATCGAGGGCCGAGTCTACGGGCTCCTCCATCTTGGGTTTCATATAGTAGAATAGTGAAATCGAACAGTAGAAGGCACAGTGCGAGAATGAGGGAACTGTTAGCCTCCACCAAAACCAAATCGAAAAAGTAAATACAACNGGGTTGCATATAGTAGAATAGTGAAATCGAACAGTAGAAGGCACAGTGCGAGAATGAGGGAACTGTTAGCCTCCACCAAAACCAAATCGAAAAAGTAAATACAACCTTTAAGAGATATTAAAATTGTAGGGTTTCATACCTAGTCATCTACTTGCCAAGTGGAGTTTTTAACGCGATCACATGGCTTGCATGTGAAGGAGTTTAAGTCCCATCCTTCACACATTGATTTCAACATTTTCGCTCCAAAGGTTTTAATTTCAGTCACATCACTTTTATAAACGAAACCCTTATACATTATTTTCTCGATCGTGGAGTTTCGAACCTTTGGTATTGTGGAGGGTTTCGTATTCCTACAATATTTTTAATCCCAAGTGAAGATTTATAAGCGTAGGTTATATTGTATGTTTAAATTTTATATTATGGGATCGTGGCGTTTCGAACCTTTGGTATTGTGGAGGGTTTCGTATTCCTACAATATTTTTAATCCCAAGTGAAGATTTATAAGCGTAGGTTATATTGTATGTTTAAATTTTATATTATGGGTTAGAACCCTTGCATGTTTAGGATAGATAGGCTTAATTATTTTCAAAAACAAGGCAGACCACTCCTTTGATTTTACTTCATGGCTGTTTAGCTTAGATTGCGTCCTCAGTAGTTTTTCAAAGGTGACCACACCCACCTGCACAACAAGAATTGAAGGTTCATGCATTAGTCATAAGGACTAATTAAGACCATGACCTCTTTCTTAACATCTCATGAATGAAAAAAAACTAAAGGAATGACAAACTATTTTGCACAACTTTGTAACCATAAAGCTTGATTTGTTAGACGCATAAACATTGCAGCTTACCAAATCCCTTTTCATTATGACAGAAGTTTAAGAAGTTTGAATAATAATATATATCTAGTTAAATTTCTAGTAAATTCTAATATTACATGCAGTAAACATTTTTATTTATTTACAAAATTTAGGGATGTTACAATAATGTTCAATCAATTATTCTTTGAATATAGACCAAGTTGTTGGGCTAAAAAATGGCCCCTTTTTGACCACCCTTATCCACCTCTTTTTGCCTCATCCTACTCTATTATGCATGCGAAACAGATGTTTTTCCCTCACTTGGCCCCTCAAGTCATAAAGCTATGGTTAATCATTGTCTTATTTTATTAATGCTTAGGATTATGGTAATCAAGGCTCTACATCTTAAATTATGCTAACATATGATGGTTTTATAAAGATATTTCAAGATATAGAGAATACAGGTGTAGCAGGACGGACATGCCAAAGGAGGGATGGACATTCATTGCTAAAGCTGATCACCATCCATTCCATCATTTCCCAAAGAACGTGGTCCCAGTGTATTAGTCCATGCGAGCTGTACAAGGGTAGCTGCAACAAATTGCCACTGATTTAGAGGAAATAGTGCGTCGCTGCTCAAAAGTAGCTCTAATCCACTGAATATCTTCTCAATCAATCAGGATCATTATTTTTGACTCGAGTAATAGCTTCCCTCCATATTCTACTCTCATCTTGCCACGACTGTAACAGCTTATTGTAATTAGGGCAGCCTAAAGATCAGAGATCTTCATTGCTTCCCAATAATAGTAGGAAGAGGTTATGATTGTAAGGGCATAAATATGGGAAACCATTCTAATCTAGGGGTGGAACATTTAACTACATTATTGTGTCAACTGTGATTAAGGTTGCGTGATTTATCTCCCATTTTTAATACAAGGAGTTTGATTTAGATCTCGATGCCTAAATGGGTGTTACTCCCAGCATCTCTATGTGAAGGTTGGGGTCGCCTTCCCACAGGGATTGCTGAGTTAATTAGGTATTACATTTATTATGTTGTGTGATTTTGTGATGATTTCCTTTCTTCATAGTAAGCTGCAACAGTTATTTATTTACAGTGTATCATTGGATAATCAGTAATTACATTTCTTGGAAAACTATAGTGGTATGGCATGTCATTCGACTGTCTAGGTTAATTGTCTCTTATGTAACTATGTGATAGCTGTAACAGCCCTGTTCAACCCTAGTTCTTTCAATTGTTGTTTCCGTAGATCTTTGCAATTCATTTCTTTGCTTTTATAGTTGCAAAATTTCATTCCTGTACTTTGAATTTATAGAATAGCTGAATTCAATTCATGTCCTTTGGATTTCTAGAATAACTAAATCAAGATAATTGTGTGAATCATTAGATGGTTTGGTAATCAGGATTTCATTTTCTGCAAGAGTAATCTAGATGTTATTTCCCGAATCTTTCAATTCTAGATTAAAGATCGTAAAAGGTACTTGTGGCTGTATTCTTGAGAAAGTAAATTAGATTAAGTGGATTATGGGATGAGTATGGCTGAAAAGGAAAGTAGGATCATTTATTTACAGCAACTTAGTGTTTAAAGCATATTTAGTGCATATTATCCTTGAAATAAAAGACTTCCCTGGGTTGACAATTTATATCGAACACTCTATATGTTAGCTTTAATTAACTTGCATATAGGGTGCCCAACACAAGTGATTGTAGAGTCCTTTTTACAATCACAAATCCATTGATACCATACAAATTGATTAGGTTCTAAATATAAGGATTCAATAGTTACCTTTTGCAAAGTGGGCACCTGGTGTAGATAAAATAATTGATCCAGAGAGCTGGACATACTAATATGGGGTTATATGTGCTCAAAATAATCCTACTTCGTAGGATTAGGGATGATTTCCTAGATATGTTAAACCTGTTAGGAAAGGGGGATATCTCCAAGGAGTCCTTTGAAAAAAATCATGGAACTGTGCAAAATGTACTCCAGGGGATCTTCTAGGATTAATAGGCGGGACAAATGGGACAAAATATAATGTGATGTCTTCGACAGAACTCAGAAGTCGTATAATGGAAGAGCCACCCATGCAGAGATAGGAAATCTCCTTGAAATTTTCAAAATAGAAATGATGAGCTCCATCTCCTCAAAAATAGATGTCTTGAGGGAAAAGCAGAAATAAGCAGTAGAGGGTATCACACTAGATGTATTCTACCCTAGATGTAGAAAGAACCACTCTTTGAAGGAGTGCCTGCTCGACAAGGTAGAAGTGTGTCAGCTGTGCAAGCTTAACCATGACACAAAAGAATGCCCATCACTACCTCAAGTGAAGGCTGTTCTACAGGAATCAACTCTAGAGGTGGAACCAGCTTACTTTATTGCACAGAAAAATCCTTGGCAGCCTTGAAATCAAGGTATGACTCCAAACTCATTTCCATTTTCAAATAACATGAATAATTGGAATAATATGCAGCATATGAATATACAATTCCCTTCATCTTATTCTATTCCTCAATGGTACCCCTCTCAACCTTCAATGCAAAATTTTAACTCCTGGAAACCTTGGGCTCAGCCACCATAGCCACCGAATCAACCAAACTCTTGGTCTCCTGGATAGAGGAATTTCCATCAAGGGAACCAGTTTCCCCATAATCAAACCTCTCAACAGCTTCCACATCAAACGTTTTCTCAACAACCATACCCTCCTCAATATCCTCAGCCTTATCAGCAGTTGCAGCTGCAACTGTAGAATAATGTTGTCCCTAATATGCCGATACGACCTCAGCTGCCTACTCAACCTAACCCTGTCATGTCCCCGGTTTCGACCCCGTTTGCATGATGTATATAATGTAAATAATCATGGTGAGGAGCTGAAGGCAAAGGCCCCACCATCGATTTTGTTGTGTATGTTTCGGCAATAGAGGTAATTGCCGGTGGCATCTCGTGCTATAAGGCACATTATAATTCGGCATCATGTAAACCCGCACATCAATTAAACTAAAACCACAACCAGCTACGGCAGTGCAACGTTGAATGAAAAGGGCATGGTTCCAAAGGATAAGGGGTGGGGGGATGTCAAACCTTGGTTAAGGGGGAAAACCCATGTTTTGTCGCCTTGTTGTTTTGCCACCTTTGCTATTTGTCACCCTTTTTGTCTCATCCAACCTTGTCAACCTCTTTAATGCTCAGCTGGTGGTTGAGGAGTTATGGCTGAGGGAATTTATTGCTGAAGTGGTGGTGGATGTGGGAGGCTGTCAGCCTTACCCAATTGCCCACTCCACCCACGTTGGCCCATTTCTTCACCCTCACGTACTCCTCCCTGGTCCGTTCACTCACTCACCACGATTTTGGGTCTGTTGGATTCTCACGCACAGGTTTTGGGGCGTTTTTGGTCTCACGCAGGTTTTCTTCCTCTCCCCCATGAGTTGCTGAGCACCCATGAACTGCAAATTCGCGTCCTTCCTGTTAGTGGTGCATCCACGGGAAAAAATGGATTCGTTTTTCCTCACGCAGGGCCTCCATTGTCTGTTCTTTTCCTTGCTGGGTCGGATTGTTTACCCACGCACAAGCATTCTTCTGTTTGGGGCGCACATAGTGAGCCGAGAGCCATGCTCTTACATCCACGACTGACTGTGAAGGGCCATTCACGTTTTTGGCTGTCTCACAGATTAATTGGGTCGTTTTCCCTGCTGTAGGTTATGCTCACTGGTAGATTTCGGGGCTGTAGTCTTCCCCATGTTGTGAATGTATTTGCTGTTACGTTTGGGGGCCATTGTAAATTCGAGTGAGAGTCATTTTGGCCATGATAGGGCCAAGAATGACTCAGGAATTCGTTTTCCCTGTTTAAGCTGTGGTCATCCATTGTTTGGGGCTGTCCCGGGTTGTTTTTCCTTCTTCACAGAGCTGTGAAGGGTTGATATGGCTGCTGGTATGCAGCGGTTGTCCATTGGACTGTGCTGGCTTGGATTGTTTGTTGACAGCCTGTGAAACCCAGCTGTGATTGGTTGTCGTTTATGTCCCCGTGGCTATGTATAAGCCTGCAATTGACCCTTATTCCGGAGGAATCATGCCCAGCTCGGGGGTGGCAGCGTTGCTGAGAGATTGATGAGCAAGCTGGCCTATGGTTGGGTGGAACGTTGCAGCGACGTAGCTGGTTGCGGGTGGAATTCTTCATCAATAGATAAGTGCCGCTGTTTACTACATCTCTGTAATTTATAATGATGTTAAATGCTGGGTTATGAATATATGTGCTTCCGCTGTATGATTGAAGATAAATGCATCTGTGTATGCTTAATTCCAGCATTGATTTCATTTGATTATGTTCATGGGCTGTTTTCCCGGCTGTGTTTGTTGTGTTCGTCGCGTCCTCTTCGCCGGGTGAGGGACGGGGACGTGACAATATGGTATCAGAGCGCCATGGTTGCAACAATGGGCCTCTATGGGCCAAGAAGGTGCAGTGACAGAAGGTAGAATTACCTTCTCTGTTCAGCAGTGAGCAGACGAATTCAGAAAAATCGCCTAAGTGTGAGCAGTCGGACCACAGGAGGAAGTGGAATTCCACCGTTGCGGGTGAGCTGGAGAAGTTTCTATTCGCCGTTGCGGGCGAATGGCAGAAGTCTCCCATCCGACTGTTGCGGAAGGGTTCACGGAGTTAACCTCCGTCGTTGCGGGTGGAGCAACGATCTTCCCCTCCGACCGTTGCGGGTGGCGGAGTGATCTCACGTCCGATTCGAGATCTGCCCGATCGCCGACGCCGCGGAGAGTTTGAAGATCCATCCGATCCTCGACGCGCGAAAAGAACGCTCGGAATTTTGGCTAAGTATGGAACGGTCGGGCCGTTGAAGGAAGTGAACTTCCGGTGTTGCGGAAGACTTGGAAAAGTAAAACGTCCGCCGTTGCGGGTGGCGGAGCAATCCCGCGTCCGATCCAAGAGTTGTCCGATCGCCGACGCCAAAGGGAGATCGAAAATTTGGCTAAGTGTCGGAACGATCGGAAGAGAGAATGGTCCGACGCCCGATGTTTCGAGATTTCGCCGATGTCCGACGTTATGAGATTGGTCCGACGTCCGACATTCAAGTTGTTGGAAGCGCCGATCGGAAGAGTTGGCGAAGTGGGAGTTCATCGTTGCGGACGGATTGGCGAAGTCTCCCGCCCGCCGTTGCGGATGGCGAATCGTTTGGGCTTCCGATTGGAAAGGCTACCGACGGCCNTTGGAGAAATTGGAAGGTTGAGAGTTCCGGGGAAGCCGACGTTGCGGCTGGGAGATTGATGTGGGAGCCTCCGTTGCGGAAGAATCCGCGAAGTGAACTTCCGCAAATCGGAAGAGAGAATGCTCCGACGTCCGACGTTGCGGAGGAAAGAATGCTCCGACGCTCGCTGTTGCGGAAGGTTGGAACTTCCGGGGGAGCCGCCGTTGCGGCTGCGCAGATGAATAGACCACCCGATTCGAAAGGCTTCCGACAGCCGATCAGAGAGTCAGCCGACAGCCGATTCGGCGGAGGAGAGAAAGGAACCGGAGCCGATACGGCGGAAGGGAGATTGATTTGGGAGCCGACGTTGCGGCTGGGAGATTGATTTGGGAGCCGATTCGACGGAAGGAACGATGGTTCCGGAAGCAGATTTGGACGGTTTCTTAGTAAAATTTTGAGCTGTTTTCAGAGAATTTTCAGGGCTGGAAAATGAGAAATTGGCAGCAATCTAATGCGCCAGATTGCGCGAAAACCAATGTTTTACAAAAAAAAAAAAAAAA
>LPNX010554115.1:74590-84985 GCA_001517045.1 Pseudotsuga menziesii
GAGCACACACTGCAGGAAAACCATGTGTGATGGTCTGCAGAAGCCAAACTTCATGGGAAGGTTTTCCCTTATCTTGGAAATGGGTTTCGGGTGAAACACCATTGGACATTTTTGAAAATGTCTCGTCGACACTGCATGTTTGGTGATAACATGAGTAAGGTGGTATGGATTATGTCAGTAAGACATGTGTGAATATGAAATGTAAACAGGAAGCAGGGATGGGGCCTTGGTTTGCTTAAACCTGGTGTTTGGAAACCCCACAGACAGAGCTAGAGGGCTGACTTTCTTCTCCACAACCCCAGGATAGCACTGGAAGGGAATGCAGGGCCTGAGGGACTGAGTAGCAGAGAAGGGACTGATTCCTTGTGCTGGGTGTGTGTGGATGTTATAGAAGTTAGGCTAGTTCTGGTGTAGCTGTTCCTAGCTCTGCAGCGAGCTCCCCACCTTAGCATTCAGCTTCTCCCAACTCCTTGACGGTGCCTAACAGAGATAAAGGCCTACTGCGACGGCAAATGGATAAGTGTTCTGTGACCCTTGCTATGAATATGCATGTTTAATTATTAAAATTCCATATGCATAACATGTTTTGATTTATTTCCATAATGATCGATTGCTTGAGTATGCATAGGGCCTACATGGCACACACCGGAAGAGAGTGCACACTTTTCCGATGTCGAGTCATGAAAGGGTTTTCAATATTGATTACACTCTGGGGAGTGGACGCACTCCTGGTGTCTCAATATTTGATAGTGAATGATATGAAATGTGATTACAGTTTTAGAGCAATGATGCTGATGAGTTGGCTTGTATTGCTTGTGTTGCTTGTGTTGACAGGCTAAAGGTAAAGGTAAATGGGTGATATAAGTGTATTGTTGATATAAGTGTATGTGTCATTGTTGACATGAGTATATGATGGGCTGTGATATGCCTAAGGATCCATAGTAGATCCTAGACCAAGAAATGGTCATGATAAAGTTCCAAGCCCAGTTGACATGGTTATGTACTGGATGGACATTAATTATTCGATGTTGAGGAGAAGCCTGCGTGCTGAACTAACATCTGAGTCCGTAGGTGATCCCAAGGCTTGCAAAGCGAAGCAGGATCCTGTGGACGAATGAGGAAACGTACAATACAGATAAGTATTGGATTACTTTGCTTATGAATATACATGTGTATATGATATGGGTTATGATGTTTTAAGCTCTTGTTTAAGAGGTAAAATTAATGAGAATAAACTAAGCATGTGAATCTATTCAATGTTTGATATAGGTATCGCAGGAAGCGAGGACTATGAGAGCATCCTAGAGGTGCATGTGGACATGTGACTGTCCTGGAAAGCTCGGAATGAGCGGCAATGAAAAAGGTGCTAGTAAGACGAGGGAGTCCTAGCAGCCGAGACAAACCATGTGGAGAGACTCCGTGGTTTAGAGGTCTGGAATAGACCAAAGACACTAAGTGTCATGACCAAGAAAGATTGGTCCAGCATTCATGGTGAAGTGAAAGAGGATGAGAGCATGAAAAGCCACAGCGATGGTGTGGGTTCCAGGATGGAACAAAACAAAGAGGGGAAAATCTCTTACTGCCCTCTCTTGCCTTTTTGATTATATATACATATATGTTTATGCATTGTGAAAACAAAGAGATTGTTGAATGCATGTATGATTGAGAATGAAATGTGTGTATTTTCTTAAGCAAATTTGTGAATGCTGGAATAATTAATTCCCTGCCCAAGAATGGACATGAATGAGCTCATGTGCCTGTTGGGGGAAGGCATGAAAAATATGAAAGTTTCCTCAATAGAACTCGGACTGTCAAGCCAATTGGGTAATTAACTAACTGGTTTTTATATCTATGTTATGCTTGGTCTGATAGACTTTCAATGGTGCATTCCACAGGTGAGAAAAGTGAAACCAGGTGGTGCACGTTGAATATGGCAGCAGATCAAAAGTTGTTGGACTTAGCTGGAAGTCTCCTTCAAATGATTGCCAAGACCCAAGAGAATCTTGGGGAGATGCTCAGAATACAGAAAAGGCAGAGTGAAATGAACCACCAGATTTTGCAAGACTCTATTGGTTTGCAAAGGGAGGTGAAAAGCCTTCTGGGAGCAATCGGAAAAGGAAAGGAAGGTGGACCAGAAATGGGACAATTGTCCAAGCGACCCGATAAGAAACGGTCCAGGCATGAAGGCTCAAAGGAAATTGAGCAGGTAAAGATGAAGCAGCCAGTGAGATGCTGGAGATGCGGAGGACATCATTTACGCCGGGACTGCCCAATGAGGGAACATGATGAAGGCAATAGCCGCAAAGTTCCTAGACTTCGGAATCAGCAAGAAGCTGAGAACTAGCAGGAAAATTCCATGTAAGCCGAAAGGCTTGGTCTTGAACGTTCAAAGTAGATGATTGAACGTGGTATAGATCTGCAATTTTGAAATTTTGATGTGCAATTGTATATGTATTGTATATATGTAATGGAACACCGAGGACGGTGTTATTCTAAGGGGAAGGGGAATGTCATGTCCCCGGTTTCGACCCTGTTTGCATGATGTATATAATGTAAATAATCATGGTGAGGAGCTGAAGGCAAAGGCCCCACCATCGATTTTGTTGTGTATGTTTCGGCAATAGAGGTAATTGCCGGTGGCATCTCGTGCTATAAGGCACATTATAATTCGGCATCATGTAAACCCGCACATCAATTAAACTAAAACCACAACCAGCTACGGTAGTGCAACGTTGAATGAAAAGGGCATGGTTCTAAAGGATAAGGGGTGGGGGGATGTCAAACCTTGGTTAAGGGGGAAAACCCATGTTTTATCGCCTTGTTGTTTTGCCACCTTTGCTATTTGTCACCCTTTTTGTCTCATCCAACCTTGTCAACCTCTTTAATGCTCAGCTGGTGGTTGAGGAGTTATGGCTGAGGGAATTTATTGCTGAAGTGGTGGTGGATGTGGGAGGCTGTCAGCCTTACCCAATTTCCCACTCCACCCACGTTTGCCCATTTCTTCACCCTCACGCACTCCTCCCTGGTCCGTTCACTCACTCACCACGATTTTGGGTCTGTTGGCTTCTCACGCACAGGTTTTGGGGCGTTTTTGATCTCACGCAGGTTTTCTTCCTCTCCCCCACGAGTTGCTGAGCACCCATGAACTGCAAATTCGCGTCCTTCCTGTTAGTGGTGCATCCACGGGCAAAAATGGATTCGTTTTTCCTCACGCAGGGCCTCCATTGTCTGTTCTTTTCCTTGCTGGGTCGGATTGTTTACCCACGCACAAGCATTCTTCTGTTTGGGGCGCACATAGTGAGCTGAGAGCCATGCTCTTACATCCACGACTGACTGTGAAGGGCCATTCACGTTTTTGGCTGTCTCACAGATTAATTGGGTCGTTTTCCCTGCTGTAGGTTATGCTCACTGGTAGATTTCGGGGTTGTAGTCTTCCCCATGTTGTGAATGTATTTGCTGTTACGTTTGGGGGCCATTGTAAATTTGAGTGAGAGTCATTTTGGCCATGATAGGGCCAAGAATGACTCAGGAATTCGTTTTCCCTGTTTAAGCTGCGGTCATCCATTGTTTGGGGCTGTCCTGGGTTGTTTTTCCTTCTTCACAGAGCTGTGAAGGGTTGATATGGCTGCTGGTATGCAGCGGTTGTCCATTGGACTGTGCTGGCTTGGCTTGTTTGTTGACAGCCTGTGAAACCCAGCTGTGATTGGTTGTCGTTTATGTCCTCGTGGCTATGTATAAGCCTGCAATTGACCCTTATTCCGGAGGAATCATGCCCAGCTCGGGGGTGGCATCGTTGCTGAGAGATTGATGAGCAAGCTGGCCTATGGTTGGGTGGAACGTTGCAGCGACGTAGCTGGTTGCGGGTGGAATTCTTCATCAATAGATAAGTGCCGCTGTTTACTGCATCTCTGTAATTTATAATGATGTTAAATGCTGGGTTATGAATATATGTGCTTCCGCTGTATGATTGAAGATAAATGCATCTGTGTATGCTTAATTCCAGCATTGATTTCATTTGATTATGTTCATGGGCTGTTTTCCCGGCTGTGTTTGTTGTGTTCGTCGCGTCCTCTTCGCCGGGTGAGGGACGGGGACGTGACAAACCCTAACCCAAATAATAAAGCAGTCCATCAGTTTGAGACTATCAACATACCTACCTACTCCCTTACCCCTGTACCCTGCAACGATATCCGATTACGATCAGGAAAGGTAGTGGATCCCTTGATCATTGAGGATCTTCCATCCTCTGTTCATGAAGAAGGGATGAATCCATAGTATTTATCCAAGGCACCGACCCCCATTATTATTGAAGATGTTGAACATCCTACTAATATGCCAGCTAAAACACAGAACGATACATCTATCGACACATATCCTACCTAGCTTATTAGGGAACCACCATACCCTGAAAGATTAATGTTACCAAAGGTAGTGGGACAACCTCAGTTTAACCTCCTAGAAGAGTTAAAAAATATTTATGTTAAAATTCTCCTCCTTCAGGCCCTTCAAGACATACCTATCTATGCCAGAACTGTTTGAGATCAGTGTACAAGGAAACCAGGAAGGAAACCCAGAGATCCTCCCACTATTCATGTCATAGGGAAATTATCTGCATTGATAATGGGAAAAACCCTCTTGGCCAAATACGACGACCCTGGGAATCCCACTGTCATTGTGCAGATTGGGCATACATAGATACCCAATGTACTGGTAGACTTAGGAGTAGCAATTAACATTATGACTATTGAAACTATAAGAAAACTTGGGCTCACTAATCTTAAGCCAACTCCCATTGTTTTAGAATTGGTAGATAGATCCACTATTAAACCTGAAGGAATTTTGGATGATCTAGTTATCTCGGTTGATTCTTGGGAGTACCCTGCTGACTTCTTGGTTTTACAACCTAATTCGCAACTAGGAGGACAACCATTGATCCTGGGAAGACTGTGGTTAGCTACAACTGATGCTTGCATCAGCTTTCAATCTAGGTCTATGACCATATCAGATGGCACCGAGATAAAGAACCTCACTCTCTATCCTCCAGCTCGACCGAGCTTAGAAGCTAAAACTCTATTATGGATGGAGCTAGAGGAAGAAGAGGGCATTCAGCCATTATTAATAATAGGGAAGGCCTTAACTTTTAAAGATGAAACTGAAGACAACGCCATTAATAATTTCATTAGTGAACCCACTTCTGTTAATAAGAAAATTTATCAGATCTTGAATGCTACTCTAGGTAAAGAGGAACAAGAAAATCTCATAGAAGAGGCATTAGTCAGTGACACTCATATAGTTCCAGTATTGAAAAATTCAAAAAGTGTTCCTATCAAGGTAGAGTCTAGAAAAACCATGAATATTAATCCTAGCCTTTCCCTAGATGAACAAAAGCGCCCGATCAGTCTCTTAAAAGAATGCAAGGGGCACTTTCCTAGGAATACACAGACATGAGGGGTATTCCCTCTAAAATGTGCACCCACCACATTTATATCAAAAGTGACTCCCGGCCTGTGTGCTAGCCTCAATGATGAATGAACCCCAATCTTAGGGACATCATGAAGGAAGAAATTCAGAAACTCTTGGAAGTAGGATTTATATATCCTATTTCAGACAGCAAGTGGGTGTCTCCACTTGTAATAGTACCCAAGAAGAATGGTAAATGGAGAGTTTGTGTGGACTATAGAGAGTTGAACAAGGCAACACAGAAAGATCATTTTCCCCTGCCTTTCATCGATCAAGTACTTGACACCTTATCTAGGAAGAATTTCTTCTCCTTCCTAGATGGGTTTCGTGGGTACAATCAAATCCAGACTGCTCCTGAAGATGAGAATAAAACTACCTTCACCTGTCCCGGGGCACTTTTGCATACAGAGTGCTTCCCTTTGGTTTATGCAATGCACTAGCAACATTTCAAAGAGTTGTGATTGGCATATTTTCAGAATTAGTTAATGATAGTATGGAAATTTTTATGGTTTATTTTACTAATGGCAGAGATTTTGAAGAAGCATTGAAAAATTTGAAAAGGTTTTAACTCACTACGAACAGAACCAGCTATCTTTAAGCACTGAAAAGTGCCATATGATGACGAGTGAAGGAGTGGTGTTGGGGCATTTTATCTCTGCTGATGGCATCCAGGTGGACCCCTCTAAAATAAAGGTAATAAAAAATATACCTACTACTGTAACTCAAAAAGAAGTGCGAAGTTTCTTGGGGCATGCTGGGTATTATCGAAGATTTATAGAAAACTTTTCCAAACTTGCCTCTCCTTTGTTTTCACTATTAATGAAGGATGTGTAATTTATCTAGAATGAGGCATGCCAGACAACGTTTGTTAAACTTAAGGAGAAGCTATCCACAACCCCCATCCTAAGAGGACCCAATTGGACCCTGCCTTTTCAAATTTCTTCAAATGCTTTTGATACTGCCATTGGAGCAGTTTTAGGACAGCAGGATGGTCAAGCACCTTATGCAGTTTAATATATTAGTAAAAACTTAGCCCCTACTAAATTTAATTATACTATTAATGAGAAGGAGTTTTTAGCCATTGTTTACTCCATTAACAAATTTCGACATTATATCACTGGATATCCTACATTTGTGCACACTGACCACTCGGCCATCAAATATCTAATGAATAAACTTGTTACCAATGCCAGGGTAACTAGGTGGCTATTATTATTGCAGGAATTTGATATTACCATTATAGACAAGCCTGGAAGAGAAAATGTTGTTGCTGATTTATTATTTCATTTTACTAATAGTGATGATAATTTGCTTGTTGAGGACTCTTTTCCAGATGAACACTTATTTGAAGTTTCAGCTCACTCCCCTTGGTATGCAGATGTCTCTAACTACTTGGATGCAGGAAATCTTCCAGCACATTTGTCCAAAAGAGAAAAGAGGAAAATTATTCAACAAAGTGCTAGGTATTGTTGGATAGATGGTCATCTCTTCTACACAGGCCCTGATCTTGAGATCAGAAGATGTGTAAGAGAAGATGAAATATTCCATATTTTGAAGGCCTATCATGATGAGCCTTGTGGGGGAAATTTTGTAGATAGGAGGTCAGGACACAAAGCACTGACAATGGGCTACTATTGGCCGATCCTTTTTAGGGATGAAAAAAGATATGTCCAGTCCTGTGATAGCTACTAGAGGATGGGCCAGCCCAATAGATTAGATCAAAAGCCTCTTCATCCACAATTGGTGGTTGACCCCTTTGATAGATGGGCCTTATATTTTTTTGGTCCTATCAGCCCTCATTCCAAGTAGAAATCCTACATCTTGGTCTGCACTGACTACATGACGAAATGGGTAGAAGCTGTGGCTCTGGTGAAATCCAATGACCAGGTTGTGATCGATTTTCTGTATGGTGAAATCTTTATAGATTTTGGGGTACTCAAGGAAGTGGTTACTGATGGAGGACTGCAGTTTGTGTCACATCAATTTGAAGCTCTGCTATGAAAGTACCATATTCAACACCAGATAGCTTCACCATACCATCCCCATGTCAATGGCTGGGTGGAAAGCACTAACAAAGTTATTGAACCTATCCTTGCCAAGATGGTTAAGAGCCATTGTAGAGATTGGGCTGATAGACTTTCGAAATCATTGTGGGAATATCATACTACTTGGCACAACACTACAGGTTTCTCTCCTTATGACTTGGTGTGTGGGAAAAGTGTTGTCTTCTCAATTGAATTTGAAATTAAGACTTTGGAGACAGCTACAGAGGTAAACTTAGATGTAACCGAAGCTCAGAAGATAATATTGAATCAATTGAATGAACTTGACAAGAACTGTTTAGCTGCTGTGGATCAGACAGTATTAATCTAGCAATATAGATCCAATTGGCACAACCGATTCATCAAACAAAAAGTCTTCTGTGAGGGAGACTAGGCATTATTATATGATTCAAGATTCAAAAGGGACTTCAAGGGTAAATTACACACAAGATGGTTGGGCCCATACTTGGTAGACAGAGTATTTGGTAATGGTACGGTCCGCCTGGTAACCATTGATGAGAATCGTGCACCATTATTTGCTAATGGTCATAGGCTCCAACTGCACCATAAGCCCATTTCAAAGGACACATTCACTTCATAGATTGCAGCTGATTCAGACTACCAGTTAGAACAAGGGCAGGAATTTGTCTTTGCCCCTGTCAATCCTTAGTTAATTGCTATAAATATTAAATGAATCTTTGTACATAAATAAATTGTTTTCTTTTACTGCTATTGTTATCTTTTTTCTTTTGCACTTGATCCATTTTTTTTTAAATAAAATGTTTAGTGAAGCGCCTAAGGAGAGGTGGTCATCATCGGTCATGTTGACCAGGCTCATCCTTCTGTAACTTCCTACAGTAGAAGAAAACTCCTTGAATAAATCTGTTGCAGCCACAACACGTTCCTTTATCCTATTTCGCGCAGCTGCAACACCCTCAAAATCATTGTCTTTTACCCCCTTTCACGTAGCTGCAACACCGTAAAAATTTCTCTTTTTACCCCATTTTTCACAGCTGCAACACCGTAAAACTTTCGCCTTTATCACGTTTGCGCAGTTGCAACACCGTAAAAATTTCACCTTTTACCTTGTTCTGCGCAGCTGCAACACCGTAAAAATTTCACCTTTTACCCCATTCCACGCAGCTACAACACCGTCAACTTCCATCAGCTTAAATCCTTTTTTCGATTCTGGAAACTGTGACACCATTCTACTTTTGTCCATTTTCACCATTTTTGGTAGCTGCGACACTGTTTCACTTATTGTACACTTTCACCTTTTCCGACAGCTACAACTTCACCACAATTGGCTGATTTTTCTATAATCCAAGGCTGCGACTCTGCTAAAACAGCTTGATTTCTCTATGTTCTATGGTTGTGACTCCTCCATTATTGGCATAAATATTTGCAACCGTGGTTAGCAACTCCTCCAGATTTGGCTCCGATTCCTGATGCCGGTGATTCCGATTTAAACTCCATCATTCATCATGTTTTCGACCAATTTAACATGATGGTTTTGGTTCACCAACAGAAAAGTTCATTATAGCATACCTGTAATAATGATTACACTTAAATGGCTGCACTTCACACACTCTACTATTCTCCAAAGGTCACCATCCATCACATATTTTCAAAGGTATGGTTTTGATTATCTACTTGATTAAGTATTAACTGGATTTGACAATATTAATCATACCTTCCTTTCTGTACCCATTATTACACCTCCATATCGTTAACCATCCACTTGTGCGACTTAATGACTAATTATGTTACCTGATAACAGCCACCTTTCCTAATTTGGGATAAATTCCAAATAATACGATGCTCTGAAACTTTCTGAATTTACCCAACTCCACTCTGTGCTGTTCATGCATACTGTGTGCTTTAACCTCCATTGTCAGGATTTGTAATCTGGCAGATTGCACCACACTTCTAAAGGAAAACAAACATGGGTATTCCAGCTCGGCATGAACCTCCAAACATGCGAGAACTTAGAAGAAATGTTGAAGTTTTTGCTATTTTTCAAGCTGCGGGCTGGACTGAATTCTTCCAATGTCTAAATGGATTTCATCGTTAAATAGCTCTACAACTCACCTTGAATATTATAGAAACCCACTCAGAGGTTTGGGGGTTACGTATTGAATTCTTTGAAGCAATAGTGGCTAAGGTCACTGGCATTCCTCAGGTGGGCAGAGCTTGGTTTGGATGAATAATCCCCAATCCTGCAGCAGTGCAGGATTTTCTCAGGGAAGGGGAGCACATTCAACAGTCATGGAGGGAAATAGCATTACAGTAACTGCCTCGGCCATGGGATCAAGTAGAAATTTCCCTCAAGAAGTATTGTTATCTCCCAAAATGACCACCATTGTTTTTCTAATTTTGAAGAGATAAAAACGAGTCAAAAAATTCATTTCAAATTTTTTTAGAGTAGATTAGATGCTCTATTTCTGAGATGTAAAATTGGAAAAATCATTCATCTAAATCTTAGTCTTCAAAATGCAAAATCTCAGCTTTCGACAGCTAAGCTTGTCTGTGGAATTCTAGTTAACTGCCGAAACGGGTCGTTTTCGGCAGCTAAGGCAGTCTGTGAAAAATGATCTTAACTGCCGAAACCTGTAGAATTTCAGAAAAAACTGTCTTTGGGAAAAATCAGTTTTCTCAGCCTTGGAATGTCCGTTTCGCATGTTCGAATAGTCGATTGACATCTAAAAATCCTAAGCTATCCAATGGTGCAATAATATTTGGATTTGAATCTTGGGAAGGCAGTCAAAATCTCCCCGCAATATCACGTGTCGAAAATTGTTTTGCAAACTTGTTACAGGGCAGCAAGCTAGTGTTTTCGCTCAGATTTGACTTTTTCTCAACCAAATCTCTCGAAGTTGGTTTCTAATGATGT
>LPNX010554157.1:0-36741 GCA_001517045.1 Pseudotsuga menziesii
GAGAGATTCCAAGTTAGGGGCTTTGAGAGAGGGGGGGAAAGAGGGAGAGAGATAGGGGTGGTGGGGGGAGAGAGAGAGAGAGATTCCATGTTAGGGGTTTAGAGAGAGAGAGATAGGAAGAGCAATATTGGGGGTTACTGGTTTAGAGAAAGATAGAATGGGGGTTATGGGTTTAGAGAGATATAGATGGATTAGAGGATAGAGAGAGAGATTGATCGAGTGTTATGGTGTATAGAGGGGGGACTAAAGAGGGATATTGAGGGTTAGTTGTTTAGAGAGAGAGGGGACAATTAGGGGTTATGGGTTTATGTAAAGATATGTTGGGTTTGAGGGAATGAGAGGTTTAGAGAGAGAGATTCAAGATTAGTGGTTTAGAGAAAGAGAGAGATTGGTGGTTATTTAGAGATAAACATGGATTAGAGATTAGAGAGAGAGAGAGATTAATTGGGTGTTATGGTTTAGAGAGGGGGGTATAAAGAGGGATATTGAGGGTTAGTGGTTTAGAGAGAGAGAGAGAGAGGGCGATTAGGGGTTATGGGTTTAAATTAAGATATGTTGGGGTTGAGGGGATGAGAGGTTTAGAGAGGGAGATTCAAGGTTAGTGGTTTAGAGAGAGAGAGATTGGTGTTTATTTTTTTAGAGAGAGATAAAAAGATTGGGGGTTAGGGGTTTAGATATAGAGAAAGACAAAAAGAGAGATATTGGTGGTGAGGATTTTAGAGAGAAAGATTAGGGGTTAAGGCTTGAAATAAATGGAGAGAAAGAGATATAGATAGATACTATGAGAGAGTGAGAGAGAGAGAGATTAAGGGTTAGGCTTTAGAGAGAGAGAGATTAGGAATTATGGGTTTAAAGAAAGAAAGATATTTAGGGTTTGGGCTTAAAGAGAGAGAGTGAGATTTTGTGTTAGGGTATTAGAGAGAGAGAGAGAGTTAGAGAGAGAAGATATTAAGGGTTAGGGTTTCTATATAGAGAGATAAATATATTTGAGGTTAGAGAGAAAGAGCCTAGTGAGATTGAAGGTTAGGGGTTTACAAGGATCGAGAGAGATTGAGAGTTATGTGTTCTTAGAGATAGATTGGGGGAGGGGTTTAAAGAGAGAGAGTGAGATTTTGTGTTAGGGTATTAGAGAGAGAGGTGATTAATGGTTAGGGTTTCTATATATAGAGAGAAAGATATTCGAGGTTAGGGGCTTAGAGAGAGAGATCCTAGTGAGATTGGAGGTTAGAGGTTTACAAGGATCGAGAGAGATTGAACATTATGGGTTCTTAGAGACAGATTGGGGATTGTTATTGAGAGAGCGAGAGAGAGTGAGAGATTTGGATTTAGGGGGTTAGAGAGAGAGATTGGAGGTTTAGGGTTTAGAATGAGATTGTGGGTTAGGGGTTAGATAGATAGATGGAGAGAGAAACAGGTTGAGGGGTTTACACACACACAGAGAGAGAGAGAGAGAGAGAGAGAGAGAGAGAGAGAGAGGTTAAGGGTTTAGAGAGAGAGAGAGAGAGAGAGAGAGAGAGATTGGAGTTAGTGGTTGAGAGAGATAGAGATATATTGGGGGTTATGGATTTTGATAGAGATAGAGATAGGGTGTTAGGGTTTAGAGAGAGAGAGTGATTGTTAGGTGTTTAGAGGGAGATATTGGATGATATATGTTAAGATACAAAGAGAGAATGAGTGTTAGAATTTTTAGAAAGAGAATGGGGTTTTTGAGTTTAGAGAGAGAGAAAGAGAGAGATTGGTAGTTTAGGGTTTAGAGAGAGAGAGAGATTGAGGGATAGGGTGTTATAGAGATAGAGAGATATTGGAGGATATTGGTTTAGAGAAAGATAGAGAGAGAAATTGAGGGATCGGGTGTTATAGAGAGATAGGTATTGAAGGATATTGGTTTAGAGAAAGATAGAGAGATTGGGATTTAGGGGTTAGGGGTTGAGAGAGAAAGAGAAATAGAGAGAGATTTGGGGTTAGGGGTCTGGGGAGAGATGGAGAAAGAGGGATATTGGGGGTGAAACATTTAGAGAGAGAGAGAGAGAGAGATTGGGGGTTAGGCTTTTATATATATAGACGCACACACACAAATATTGGAGGTTATATAGAGATATTGCTTGTTTGTTGGGGTTTATAGAGAGATAGATATAAAAAGAGGAAAATTAGGTGTTAGCAGTTTAGAGATAGGGATAGAGAGAGATTGGGGTTTAGGGGTTTAGAGAGAGAGAGAGAGAGATTACAGGTTAGGGGTTTAGATAGAGAGAGAGATTAGGGGTTAAAGGTTTAAAGAAAGAGGGAGATTGTAAGTTATGGTTTTAGAGAGAGAGAGAGATTGGAGTTTAGGGGTGTAGAGAGAGAAATGGAGAGATTGGAGGTTAGGAGTTTAGAGAAAGAGAGAAACTAAGAGATTGGGATTTAGTGGTTTAGAGAGAGAGAAAGATTGGGATTTAGTGGTTTAGAGAGAGGAAGATAAAATGAGAGAGATTGGTGGTTAGGGGTTTAGAGAGAGATGAACTAGAGTTTAGGGGTTTAGAGAGAGAAATACTAGAGTTTAGGGGTTTAGAGAGAGAGATTGAGTGTTAGGGTTTAGAGAAAGGAAGACTAGGGATCGAGGGCTTAGAGAGAGAGATAAATTAGGGATTCAAGAATGAAGGAGAGAGGGATATTTAGGGTTTGTGCTTAGGGTTTTAGGGAGAGAGAATGATTGAGAGATAGAGCTTAGGGGTTAGAGGTTAAGGGAGAGAGAGAGATAAAGAGAGATTTGGGGTTAGGAGTTTAGAGAGAGAGATATTGGATTTTATGGGTTTAGAGAGAGTGACAGGGAGAAGAGATTGGAGGTTAGAGAGAGAAATATTTAGTGTTAGGGATTTATAAAGATATATATATATATTTGGGATTAGGGGTATAGATAGAGATTGAGATGAAAAAAGATATTGGAGGTTAGGGATTTAAAGAGAGAAAGAAAGAGATTTGAGGTTAGGATTTTAGAGATGAGAAATTATGGGTTTAGGGTGTAGAGAGAGAGATCATGGAAGGAGTATGGGTGGTCAGTGGTTGGGGTTAGAGATACATAGAGAGGGGTTTAGGGAGGTGATATCAAGAGAGAGATGGAGAGTGATTCGAGGTTATGGGTTTATATAGAAAGCGATTAGGGATTAGTAGTTTAGAGAGAGATTGGATTTTCCAGGTTTAGAAAGAGTGACAAGAAGAGAGACAGAGAGATTGGATTTTATGGGTTGAGAAAGAGTGAGACCAGAGGTTAGAGAGAGAGAGAGAGAGAGAGAGAGAGAGAGAGAGATTTGGGATTAGGGGTATAGAGAGAGACTCAGAGAGAAAGTGATATTGGAGGTTAGGGTTTTAGAGATAGATAGAAAGAGATTGGAGGTTATGAGTTTAGAGATAGAGAGATTGTGTTTTTAGGGTGTAGAGAGAGAGATCATAGAGGGAGTATGGATGGTCAGTGGTTGGGGTTAGATATAGATAGACAAGTGGGAGGGGTATGTGGGTGTGCATTTTGGGTTTATTGATGTGATATTGAGAGAGAGAGATAGAGTGATTGGGGATTAGGGGTTTATATAGGGAGAGATTAGGGGTTAGCAGTTGAGAGAGAGAAGAGATATTGGGGTTAGGGGTTTAAATATAGAGAGATATTGGGGGTTAAAGATAGAGAGATTGGGTGTTAGTAGTTAGAGAGAGAGAGAGAAATTGGGTGTTAGTAGTTATGAGAGAGAGAGGGAGAGAGAGAGAGAGATTGGGGTTAGGGGTTTAAAGAGAGATATATTGGGGTTTAAAGGGAGAGAGATTGTGTGTTAGTACTTTAGAGAGAGAGAGAGAGAGAAATTAGGGGTTATGTGGAGAGGGAGAGAGAGGAATTAAGATAACAAAGTTGAGGTGTTGCTTTTAGATTGGTTAAAGTAGGTATGATAATTTTTTTATCAAGGTTTTAGGAGTTAATAATGTTAAATTTGTATCATTTATAAGTGTTCTGTTTGAAAATTTTGTGGTTACAATTTTTATGGGATGGATGAAATTGGATAAAGTAGCTAAGGTTTAGAGGAGGTTAATGTTATAATATGAAAGGAAGAGATCCTAACTCCTAGGTTGCATGAATAGAGTGTTAACAAAGGGGGTTGCCTCATTAGACCACTTTAAAAACCTTGTGTATACATGGTCGACCACCCATCTTGGGGCGTACTAGGAGGGCTTCTTTGGGAGTTAACTCCCTCCACCTATTACTAGCGCAACGGCGTCCTAGTTTCCAGCTACAACAAAGGAACATGTGTCAAGATACCGAGTTAGGAAATTGTTTCTAGGCAATTTCCCAAAATGGTCCTTTGTAAACACTCTATACAAGACTTTGAATAGAGCTCCTATGGTCAACATACTAATGCAAACAATATAAAAATATATATTCAATTTAATATTCATAAAATAAACATAATTTTTTTACAATCTTATTGTACTTTGAAATATTGCACTTAAATTTATATATATAACCATAAAAAAACATTGAAAAACAATTTAATCAAAAATAAACAAGATAACAATTTATAATCTAACAAAATTTTAAACTTAGAAAAAAGCTCTAACCTATTAACTAAAAATCTAACTTTATTTTAACAAACTCTTAATTATTAAGTAAAACCATGATTTTAATATAAAAAACTAAATTATTAAAAATAACATTAACAAAAAAATATATTCACAATCATAGTATTAATTACAAGAAAATTTAGGTTTCATATTTCATAGAATTCTATACATGAAAACAATATAAAAACATATATACAATTTAATATTAATAAAATAAACAACTTTTTTTTACAATCTTATTGTATTTGAAATATTCCAATTAAATTTATATATATAACCATAAAAAAGTATTAAAAAATAATTTAAACAAAAGAAAACAAGATAATAATTTATAATCTAACAAAATTTTAAACTTGGAAAAAAACTCTAACTTATTAACTAAAAATCAAACTATATTTCAACAAACTCTTAATTATTAAATAAAACTATTTTAATATGAAAAACTAAAATATTAAGAATAACATTAACAAAAAAATATTTTCATAATCATAGTATTAATTAAATAATATTATGAATCAAACACTAAATAATATTATGAATCAAACACGTTAATTTTCCCTCCAACGAAATCCATGCTGGAATATCATAAGTAATTTCAAATTCAGCTAAATCCATATTTTAATAAGTTAAAATAACTAAAAAAACATATACTTTAATAATTCCATAAAATAATCTCTAACCCCATAAAGTAAATAAAGTCCAGACATCCCGAATATCATGAAAATATTACAACTTCGCTGAACACAAAGAAGGCTTGGTCAGAAAGCAATTCATGTTTCACTCAATCCAATGTTTAAATTCAATAAACAAAATGTACACACTCACACTAAACTAAACTGTACAACTTAAAACAATGAGTATTTTAGACTGTATAACATGAAATTTTTTTTACGATTACTAAACATGATTAGTACTCATATGGTTTAACATAAAATCCCTGAACCAAATGACAAAATTTTATGGTAAAAATTATGAAATGAAACTATATTCCATACCTATATTGGGATATATAATATGTAAAGCGGAATAAAAACTTTATATTCCCTACCTATATTGCGATATATAATATGTAAAGCAGAATTAAAAGTCGGAGTTCGCTTAATGTTACCATTCTGGCCAAAATAGCCACGGAAAGAAGTTTGCTTATAGAATATTCTATAATATAATAATACGGATAATATGTTTATAGAATATAAAATAAATATCTGATTTTATTGGCAGACCCTTTATGATATATAGGACAGCGTAACCCTGAAAACTTATTGTTACACATAATCTAGATATAAGTGCATGAAACTGAATAAAAATCTTGGAGAGTTGCAACTTGCAGGACACAAATGTGTAAGAAAAGTACACAAAATTGAGGAAAGACACATTGCAAGAAATGTCAGAGGATCAGAAAATGTTCCTCGAGGATCTTGAATTTTGTAGGCAAATTGCAAACGAGAAAGAGGGTCTATTAATTGGCAAATGTACCAGGGTTTAGACAGAACTCGATATTTCTTGAATACAAAAATATTTTACTTCAGCGGTTGACGTCAGAACATATTCGGCGTCTACAAATGATGAAGGAATGCTCTTCTCAGAACCTGGCACTCATTGTTGAAAATCTTCTACTGGTAGATTGCAGGATTTGATTATCAAATCTTCTCTCTAGATGAATAGGGGGATGACGAGGAAATATAAGCAAAGCCGGCCGAATAGTCCTCTGAACAGTCCATTTGGAGATTTTCGTTCTTTAAGAATAGAACTTCATATGGGAGATTGTCGTTCTTTGCAGGATGACTCTGTGGATGTACATGACCTATCATTTTGACTGTTGTAATTGCAGAAACTTATATAAATGACTTACAATGAAACTAGAAAATTGGGAATACAATAAATAATCTATGCCATCAATCAAATCCATGACCTAGACAGAGTGGAATAATGGTGTGGGTTTAGGGTATTATTTGACAATAAAATCCAATGGGTATCACTTAAATGGAATTGATGAATCATTTTTGTGAGCAGCTCTGGATTGGATTACTTTGTGTGAGAGAGGATACCATCATATTACACTGATGAGATTTAATTCATCAATCATAAGTAAAATCATAAACTTCGCGACTTGTCCCATCCACCTACTGCGGATAGGATTTCTCTAGCAAGCAAACTATGTTAAGACCATCGTTAAGAGTATACAGACTGTCAAACCCATAATTTCACTTTACAGCGCAGTAAATTATTAAAAAAATGGCAGTAAATTCTTAAAAAACTGTATGGATACCAGGACAGTATGTGAAGTACTTTATAATAATCGTAATAGAATGCTACAAATTTGTTAACTGGTATGGGAGGAGGAACGCCAACATCAAAAATAATTTTAAGAACATATCCTATCTCATTAACATTTTTTTATTAAAATCGAAACTAAGATACTTAGAAAACAAAATAATTTTCCTATGAAAGAAAACTGGACGGGTTACTTGAAATTCTTTCCCTTCGCCTCATCTGACAGAACATGGACACAGTCCTCCGTGATGTTGAGCAAGCTCTTCTCAAGAAAACAATATAAAGTTACCAGTGGATTTCTTATTAAATTCTTTTATTACAATCCAGATTCAGTTAATTGTTTTACCAATTTTGATGAAGCTTTGTTAACTCGCCACTTTCAGCCACCAAACAAACCATAAAACTAAACTATATAATTATACATGCAACTACCAAGATGGGACGTTCAGATACCGGTGCCAGGCCATTGTACTGGTGTGGTGACAGGGCTTCTGGGATATCCGCAAGAGGATGATGTGGGATGGGATGGAAAGTGCCTGGTCCTCTTTGCAATTCAGGGAACTTGTACTCGTCGCAGGCTTAGTTTAATTGCCATAGAATTGAGATATTGATATGAATCTGAATTGCTAGGTGTGGGCAATGCACCAACAAACGGGGATTGTTTTAGGTTGAGAGCATTAAATAAATTGCAATTGCATTGCAATTTCGTTGAGTTGTAGTGAGTGAGACCAGTTTCTATGTACCAATACACCATCCCCACCACACAAATGATAATGAAAATATTTTAGTCTTAACTACTAGATTCCAATAGAAATGAGCAAAATAAACATCTCCATTGTTATTTACATCTCATTGAGAAAAATAAACATCTCCATTGTTATTTACCGAAAATTTTACTTCCAGGACATGCCTCCGTAGCTATTGAAGTTCTTATAGGAAGAACAAAATGAAATGGCAGTTATGACATAAATGGAACTCTTCAACAAAAACTGCAGGGAGTGAGAGAGTTTTAGAGGTCCAAGAAACAAACGACAGTAGTGAACGAAGAAAGAAAATTGAAGGAAGCATGCCTAGTGAATATGCTGATGATGATCATGCCCATGCAAAGATTAAGGTGGCTAACAATTAGATTGAACAATTAGAGTACTTACTAGATTCCCTGAATCTGAGAAAACCACATGCGAGACCCCATTATGGAAACTCTGATCAGATAGCATGTTCGCGGCGTGGTCAAGATCAACAGGTTCATGGATGACGAGAATCGAATTGTTTTTTCCTAGTTTCTGCTTTTGCTTGATGTCTTCCCGTTTTGTGGTGCCGACAACTCCTGGAAAATTGAAATGCATGTTAGAAGTTTTTTTTTTGAAAAGGTATATATTCACATAAAATGACTACAAACATATTTACAAAAGAAAGGTATATATTACATAACATGACTACAAACATATCTACAGTAAATAAATATAAACATTAAATATATATAAATGCACACAAATATTTATATTCGAGGCATTTGAAATAGGGTTTTACACTGACAGAGTTTCGCTGAAAAACATTGCATCTCTATCGAAAACATTGCAATCTCTATCAAAAAAATTGCATCTCTATCAAAAACATTGGAATCATTATGGAGGACTAATAGAGAACACGCGGTTATATTTTTATGACAAAGCTTGTTGGTTTGACCATAATATTCTGCAATCCAATTGGGAAACACAACCCATATGGTACAGACAAATTCAATATAATCATCATTATAAAGCAGTCTTAGAACCCAAAGTGCAGGCTACCTTTCTTCATTCAAATTCAAAGTAAAAAAGCAATGCCTCTTACACTAGATAGAGATTTCAATGAGAGAAAGACAAATATCATACACAGGCATCAATAACTAATATGGAATCGTTCTCACCTATGTTGGGTAGCGGCCCCGTTTACATTCTCGTTGTGGCCTCAAGTCTGCGGCTCTACCTACTTCCTTGTCGAGTATTAGCTTAACATTCAAACTTGGCATTGGCGGTGCAATTAACAAACTAAACAAGTTTAAATGAAATCACATCCTGGATGCACATCAAATGCAACTGTAACACAACCTATTATCGATCGCCGAGAGCAGTTTCCGAAATTTTTGAATAATAGACACCAACCAATTCAACTATCGATCTAAATATACACCTAATTCAACTATAACTGTAGTGAGGATTCAAATATGTCAAATAAAAAAATAACTAAACCCTCTGAACAAAACAGCATCTGAGCATGCAACAAAAAAACCTTCTGAACAAAATAACATCTAAGCATGCAGCAACATAATCCTTTGAACAAAATACATCAGGTTTGAGGTTTTATTGCATGAGAGTCTAATAAAATATAACAAAACCCTTTTAACAAAAATACCATTTATTGCAATATGGAGTCTAATAAAAACTAACAAAACCCTCTTAACAAAATGCCATTTACTGCATGAGACAGCATATAAATCTTATACTCACGTCCCTTCACGTCCCTGCAAGAGGACGCTTCATAAAGGATGTCTTCCCTGATTTACAAAATTTCTGATGGTCTATCTAAGCTATTCAAAGACAAAACAGACAAAACAGAACCTAAACCCTGTTTATATCGCAACAGTTCCTCCATTGCCTAGCTTAAACTCGGGCAATCAACATAAAAGAAACCCAAAAATAGAATCAGAATTCAGACCAACCAAAAATATGTTTTCAAAAGACGCAGAATGAGCGTCAGATCACAAGCAGTTAAATCGCCCCATTACTCCGACCATGTTATCCCTAAATCTAAATAAAATCGGGCCTGAAATTTACAATACTCCGACCATATTATCCCTAAATCTAAATAAAATTCGGCCTGAAATTTACAATTTGAGTGCTTAATCACGATTCTAAGATACTTACTATGTTCAAGACTGAGCAATAATTTTAGGGCTTCTTCGTTCGCTTCTTGAAAACCCAGAAGACAGTCAAGAATTTGATCTTCATCGCTGCCTCGTCCAGGCCACAAGTCGTAGAAATGTTTTGAAAGCCAATTGGGTCTATCACCGGAGGGCAGCGAGCGAGTTGGGTTGGCTCCCGTGTATCTCTCAATAATTGCATAAATCTGAGCGTTCATATAGTAGAAAGCTCGATCACATTACAAACCAGACGAAGTGGCTTGTTCGTTTCATACTCGAAGGAAGGAACAACCTAACATCGCCAGGTCCACTAGAAAGATTAATTTCAAACCCTAGGATCTCACTCCAGTAAAGCAATTTTCCTTTGATAATGGCTTTTTGGATCAAGAATGCCGTTATCATATAACGGTTACTCAAGATTTGGGATGCTTTTTGAATTTTATACAATATTCTCACGTGAACAATGCTCCATCCGCATCTTTTGCAATGAGGAGGAGTAACATGAAGGCTGATGGTGTAAGTATTACTCAAAGTTTTGATTCATGGTGGCCATGTAATATTTGAGTGGATGTTTAGAAGTTAAATTAGTATTTTAGATAGATTTTCTCTCCACGGATGCACGAGATGTATAGAGTTGTTGAATGCCAACAAAGAACGTTGTGAATAACTTGGTGAAATTATGTTAGTTCACTCGCTCTCATGGTTTATGTATTTATGGTTTAGATTATTACATTGGATATCAAAAGTTATATTTAATTTTCTAAATAAGTTTTCAATGCAAGGAAGCACGAGATATGAGATATTGATTTGTGTAACTATAACGAAGAAAGTTTTGAAGCATAACAATCAAGGTTATGAATAATTTAATGAAATTGGGTTATTTTACTCATTCTCATTGTTGATGTACTTATGATTTAAAAAAAATAATTTTAATTTTAATATTTAAAGTATATGTTTTAAATTTATTAATATTGAAAATTGGAAGGTTAACTATATTATATGTTTTTATTGTTAATCTAGTTAGTTATGTTTAGAGTATTTATTTGAACTTAAGATACAAAGTGTTTATTTAAATTAAGAAATGCAAAATATTGTAAATACTATTTTTGTTTATTTATGTTTAAATTTCAAAATACAAAATATTGTAAATGTAATTTTTGTGAATGAGTAAAAACCACTTTCATTACATTCATTCAAAAATTTATTTTAGTGAATATAAAAATATTGTATGTTTGTATCAATCTATATATGAAATGACTAATATATTTCATGGGTAGTTATGACTACTGAAAATTTGAATTTTAATATAGAGTTATATACATACAATTTAATTACTTAAATGTATTTGATATGATTATTAAAATTTTTAATTTTTAATATAGTGTTAAATAAATATAATTTGTAATGTAGTTGAGTTTGATTATTTTATGTCATGGATAGGTTTTTTTCCATACCTTGTTATAGTTTTTTTCTCATTCCATGCTTATGGTGAGTCTAAATTTTTTTAATCATAATAAGGTTTAAGTTTTTTCAAATTTTTTGAAGTAGTTTTATATTTTATAACATAATGATGTAAATGGAAATCTAAATCTTAATATTATATAAACAATGCTAAAGAGAGGCTCTATTATTAGATAATACTTTTTATGATAAATAGAGATTAATTTGATGATAGAAGGAACTTAAATTGATGATAAAAGACTCTATCCTTACTAACTTTTACTCATTATTTTACTGATCAAATCCCAACAATCAAAGGATACATAGATCAATTTAATTAAATTCAAATTCCAATTTTTTTAAAATTAAACAAGAGTTAGTAGGTGGCAATGTCCCCCAAAAAGATACCTACGACATTGCCATATGGGACAAGTATAGAAAAGATAAAAGCAGAAGTCCATGAATGAAGATACACATGCAAAAAAAAATACAGAAAAGGTAACTAAAAATAGCCATTGCAAATATATATTTTTAAGTTACAATTTCATTTCCTATAGAATAACAAAGTCAACTCCATTTTTATAATAGGATAATAACATCAAAGTTATAAATTCAATTCCATTTGTTATACGATTATAACATTATTAAAGTTAGATTACTAACATAAAAAGAGTTATATTCATGTTTGTAATTTTTTTTATTATACTTAGGGTTATGCTAATCATATAGTTAAATCAATTCTTTAAAAATGTGATTTTTTGCATTTTATATAATAAAAATCTTGTGCTTCATTTCGATTTAACCACCAAAACTATCATGTTTGTTTTCATAGCCATGACCATAGAAAACTATATCCATGTGCGCATTTTCAAAAAAAATTGAGAGTACGCGTTAACATAACTCTATATATAATAATATTAAAATACATGGACCACATAATAATTATAAGTACATACAAAATATAATTGACATAAAAAAAACATATACACACATAATTTAGAATATAAATAAAATATATGTAATGTTGATATTCAAAAGACACAAAGTGAGTAATATTTTCCAACCAAGCCTAAAAGTTTTGCACTACACAACTTTATTCCAAAGACAATGACTAGCACAAGAACACAACTTTATTCCAAAGACAATGACTAGCACAAGAAGTTATTTCAAGATCGCCCTTTATCTAGAAACAGAGACAATGTGTAATGACATATGCCATAAACCCGTTTGTGATTTGTAGGAATCTAGATATATTTTGTCCTTAATGTATATACATTTATGTAGTGATCTCCCTACAAGTGCTATGGATCAAAGTTCCAATCGTAAAGGTTGATACCATCTATACAATTAGAGTTACTTTTAAAAAATGTCACTTAGATATTTTGTGAAGTCAATTCATCCAAAATTAATACATATATAATAAAATGAATATCAATTTACTTCAATATTATATATTTTTTTCAACTATTTAAAAATAAATAAATTAATTAATAATGTTTAATATTTTAAATTTGTAAAGTTAAATAAAAAAAGAAGTTAAAATGATCAAAAGGATAAAATAAAATAAAAAATGTTTTGACACTACAATAGATTTACAACTAAAAAAATTAAATAAAAAAGTGTCATAGAACCAATAATGATGCCATTGACCTTTGCACCCGATTTTAATGAATTTACCACTACCGATCCCTTTTGATTAATAAAATTCTGAAAAACTTGCAAAGTATTTGACAAACTATCTAATTTCAAGCCATTTCAAACTGGCTTTGCTTCCAAATTGTGTCGTAATTTCAGTACTTAGCAAGACATGCATGATGACGTATCGCTTCGGACGTGCATGATGAAGTAGGTATTGATGAACATAAGCCATCACTATCATCCATGGCATGCCCGATAAGCCTAATCAACCATTGGATAACCGTGAAGCAGTAACAATTATTATTACCACTAGCAAGTGTGCGAAGTAAAAATAGTG
Organism: Pseudotsuga menziesii; assembly: GCA_001517045.1. NCBI lineage: Eukaryota > Viridiplantae > Streptophyta > Pinopsida > Pinales > Pinaceae > Pseudotsuga > Pseudotsuga menziesii. The sequence continues at coordinate 13,170 of LPNX010554157.1, forward strand.
TTGCAAACAACCAATTCAAAATTTAAAGTGCTTCACCCAATATATCTAATTCATTTTTTTCTATATCTATTCAATTTCAAGAAGCCAATTCAACTAGATTTTATTCAACAATGGAAGATGTCCTAGCATAGTTTGCAGCTTTTACTTATCAATAGAAGATGACTTAGGAAATCATGGTTAAAACCAATGGTTGTTAGCTATAGCAGGGGAAAAAGAAAGAAAATTGGGGTATATATCAATGATGTTAGTGCATAATTTGATGGGATAAAACCAATATTTCATGAAGAAGGAAGACTAGTTGTTGTTGAAAGAAGCAAAGGCATCAAGAATTCAAGAGATTGCAAAAAGAAAACTATGTACAAGCTAAATTCTGGTTTGTATATATGTCATTAGCTCCCCGATATAGAGACAAAACTATGAAATGTCAAAGAATATGGAGACAAACATTATGAAAACATTATTGGAAAGGCCCGTATTAGAGATGAAATTGTTGACCAAGTTATTAAATGCATTAGACCAAAATGTTATTCAAGTATTTTATACTGTTTAAAAAACAAAAAGAAGAAACATGTCTTGATGAAAAAGAACAAAATCTAGTGGCATGGACCTATTCTAGTGGCAATAGATCAAGCTCTTATAATTTTCATGTGTCCTAAATGCGTTGTAGCAAGTTGCGCATTGGTGGTAAGGTCAACGGCATCGAACCATTTCAATGCTGCATTTGTCTTTACATATTTTGCTAGTCAAATTTGTTTATATCAAAGTTGATATTCAGAGATAAGTAGAGATAATATGGCCAATAAAGAAGGTGTCATTGATGGGTTCATTGGACCACTTGAGAGGAGTCCTTAGTGCCTCTCTGGATGGTTGTTTCTCACGTGCTCAACTCCAGCTACATCATCGCACCGTTGAGATTCGTACAGGGTATCGGTTCATGCAGTATTTGGTTGAAGACCCCGGATGTCACCTGACTCTAGCACATTGATGAGTCTATTTGAGGGACTTAAACAGGTTTATGTCCCTTATGATTTTCGGGTTGCGTTGGAGACAGTGTTCAGAAGCCCCAGTAGTGCTTCTATAAGATTTATGATTGATGCAACATATTTGTACCAGAGAGACTCTAACTCTCCATCAGTGAGTCCATACAGCTATGTACCATTCCATATCTGGCATGCCACCAGTCATGAAGATATAGCATTCCATGAGAATTCCATGGGTCTAATGTAGTAGTTCTTCATATTAGTATTGTATTCAGCCTCTCATTGAGGCAACCACTATGTATCATCAGTTGTACATGATCGAATCTTGTATTATAAAGCATAGATCACATTATTCTTTTGACATTGTTATGAGCATGGGGATTCCCACTTCGTACATATACATGTCACACATTATTTGTATCTCACCCATTGATGGGAACCATATTAATACAAAAACCAAAAGCCACCATGCCCCAACCCAGGAAGCACCACCTCTCCCCAAGAAAATCCTATGATGTTCGTCGGCCATACGATGAGCTCCTTCCCTCACACATCAGAGGGCAATCTGTTAACCAAAAAAATACCACAATGAGCTCTACATGACCTACACCACCCAAGGACATCCATGCATGACCCTCATTTGACCCCATTTGATCTCCAGACCCTCAAGAAGGCTTAAAAATATGAAAAAGGGCTTAAAAACCCTTAAAAAGAGCCAAAAAGAGCCAAAAAGAGCTAAAAAGAGCTATTTTGGCTCTTTTTAGGGGTCATAGGGGCTAAAGCCTCCAAAAAGGGGCTAAAACCCCTCAAAGGAGCTTAAAACCACCAAAAGAGCTAAAGATTGAGCAAAAGGGGCTAAAAGCCCAAAAAAGGGGCTAAAGCCCCAACCAGGGGCTTAAAACCCTAAAAGTATTGAGAAAAAGTATAAATAGAGGGGTGGGGGTCACTCTCAAAACATTCCTTCTTTCCATATTGTTATGCTACCCGAGTGAGTGCCTTGAGACCATTTGCCTCTCAAGCCATTCATCCTCCCTTTCATCCATCCTCCCATTGAGCCATAGCTCCCCATTCCTAAGAGAGATGCTCCTCCAAGCTAGGGCATGGTGGCCCATTTCAACAAGAAGGTATAATTTCTATTTTATGTTGTTTATCTTATTGTTTTCTAACATTATTTTGTTGCAAATCTATTTTTTAACATGTTCTTGCATGTTTCCCTTATTTACTTGCAGGTCTTTGGGATTTTCTAACAGTTGTATGCAGGGTCTTGGAGCTTAACCCATAACCTTGTGTGCAGAGGGTTTTTCTTTCATTTCTGTTTCATTTAGTTTTATTTCTGTTCTACTATTCTCACAGGAACCCTACCCTTCCATCCTTTATACGAGAAGGGAGAAACCCCTACTACAATCTTAGCTCATTTGTTGTTATATGTTGATATTTAAATGAAATAGGATATTTAAACTCTTTAGAAATTTAACTAGAAATTTAAACTAAATAAACTGTAGTTAAAATAACAACAATTTAGTAGACAACAAAACATATTTCCATGACAATATTAAGTACAAACTATTTCAAAGGCATTTGCAAGTTAATAAAGAAAATATGGATAAAGACTTCTATAACCAATTTTGAGTAAAAAAAGCATCAATAACCCAAGCTAGTATTGATGAACAAATGAAATGAAATGTATCATAGCTATGAAAATATTTTAGAAAAGCACAAGAAAAATATTTTTCTTTGGGTTGACAGACAATAGCATAAAATCGAATGATCCATCGGAACATATATTGGAATCCTATGCAATAAATCTTGATGGTATCTAAAAATAAATCTAAAGTGAAAAACTTTGACTACTTTTATAGATGTATCTTGTTAATAATATTGATGGTTTCTAAAATTAAATAATGGTCATAGTGGTGACAAAAAATAGAAAAAAATAAGCTATTTAGAATATTGTAGGGCATGAAGAAATGAAGACTAGAAAACTAAATTGAGTAAAAAATTAAGAGTAGGAGATGAATACAGTTACTTGCCTCTATGTTTAAGTGTACAACAAAAATAAAATGTTCTCTTGTAGATCCTCCATTCAGAAAATCAACAGTTGTTCCAAGTGAGAAACACGAGAGCTTAGAACCTCTTGATCCACTTCTAGCAATATTTTTGAACATATACATTGGCAATTTCCCTGGTAAAATTTCATGTTCTATCTTAGAGTAAATATTAGCCCAGGTTTCATTTAACCATTGCTGCAAAACAATGACATTTTGTCAGGAGTTACCAACATCATCGAATAAAAGCAATGTGCATGCAATATCAGAAATTTTTTATGAACAATGAATCCTTTTTCTTGCTAGGTTCAGAAACACATACAGTTGTAGTGTTGCTTATTACTATCCCACATCTGATAAAAGGGTCATAGTTTTTGTTATCGTGATGAGAGGAAATTACAAGTGCAACAATAGATCCTATAGAATAGGGGTTTGTTGAACTACACACGGTATATGGTTGTGTCTGAAGCCAACTTGCAATGGTGAAAAAATATTGGTATTGTCTCGACAATAGTATGATGTTGTATATGAATGCAATACTTTACATTGCCTCTATCGTATTTCCCCTTCTTTGCAACCGCAAAGTTTGAGATACAGACAATATTGTCAAGAGTGAAGAAATTAATGAATTTAAAAAAAATTCCATTGACCATGTTCACAATTTTGGTTAATTTCCCTTCTTTATCAACTAGATCAACATGCAAAATTTGTGTTTTGTTTGGTGGTAAATCCTATTTTCAGACTGTGCAAGTCCATACAAGATCACAATATATCCTTCAAAGATATATGTATATGTCCCTTAACAGAGTTGCATAATAGAAGATGATATCTTTGGAAGTTATCCCCATTTAGAAGGATTGACATGGAAAAAGTCTAAAATCATCAAAACATAATATAACTTTAGAATAGAGTATGCATTAATTTTTTTGTAATGCCCCATTCTTATAGAAATGAGCAAAAAGACATGTCTAGTATTGCACCTTTTTTCTTTTCAATTGCAATATCCCCAAATTGGAATTAAGGATATATTGACTCTAACAACAAGAATCAATCAAAAAACTCAAGACTAGGTGTTGGGAATGCATTGTGATCGACTAGACTTCTTGGAAACAATGTTAGGTTGTTCTATAAATCACAGAGACTTAGGTAATGGATCATAAATCACATAATTAAAGGTATGAAAAAACACATTAGAGACACATAATATCAGAATTCAATCATATTCAGAACAAAGGATGCACAATTATCAATTTTCCTTTGCGCAAAGCATTGGGACCATTTAGGTTTTGAGCATCAACAAGGATGAAGTCTACTTATAGGATCATGGGAACCCAATCATATGAAAAATATGTCCATGATATTGGAATCAGTCACAATCAAAGTTTTGGATAAATTTTGACACATTTTGAGAGTAAGATTTTATCTAAGACAATTCTAGGACGACTCATCTAGAATTGATTCATGGATTCTCGAATAAACTAAAACCATTTCGAATTTGAAAAGTGAGAAAGGTATGATGTTAATTAATATTTTAAATAAATAAATTAACAAAAAAAAATTGAATTCATGGAGTATAAGTTCATTTATAGAAATATTACGAAAAACTAGACAATTTCTATTGAAATCTAGATAAGGTCTTGGAGATAACTTCATAAATAATTTTTTTTTTGTATTGGAATAAGTTCAAGACTGACAAAAAGGGTTTATATTTACAAATTAACTTCATATGGAACACCATAAATTATTCATGTTTACATAGGGGCTTGAATTCTTCACATAATGATAGAGAATAGAAGAGAAATAAGACGAATATGAAGATTCGAACTATGGCTTGATATTTCTTCATCTAGGATTTCAAGATTTCTTGATGATTCTTCAAAACCTGCAATAAAAATTAGTGAAACTGGATGAATGCCATCATTCTGTCAATATCAAGGGCACACATCCCAACTTGGACTACAGGCACATCTCTCAAGTTATAGAAGCAAAATTTCTCTCAATACAAAACAAAAAATATCAAAAGATGGGATAGTGGTATGCACTCCTTCTTTCATATAATTGGCATGATGTTTTGAGCAAGTTAGAGAGGCTAATGCGCCCTCATGGATGGATAAATATGCTTTGCTTTCATGCTTTACTTTTTTCCTTCTTTCTTTAGTTTTTTCTACTTTTCTCTCATGATTTACCTTTTGCTTTCTTGCTTTAACTTTTCCTACTTTTTACTGCTTTTATAGCTTTATCCCGCTTGTCCTTTTCTTCCTTAGCTTTTCCTGCTTTTGCAGAGCTTTTCATTGTTTTTTCTTTCTTTTCTACTTTATCCTATTTTATTCCTCTTTTTTCCTTATTCTACTTTATTATGATTTATTTCCCTGGCCTTATTTATTCTTTTATCCCTTCTTTCATAGTTTTGTCCTCTTTTTTTCTTTGTTCCACCTTTTCTTCTTTATTCTTGCATTCCTAGCTTTTCTTGCGTTAATTGTTTTAATCCTTCTTTTCTCAACTTTCTTATCTTTAACTTTTTTGGGATTTTCCTTCTTATGTAAGCTATATTTTTTTCAACATTTCCTCCAATGCTCAGTTGAGTATTATTTCTCTTTTTATTTCATAAATAAAATAGTAATTTATGAATTTAAATCCTAATAAATGCCTCCTTAAACTTTATTCAAGAAATTTGACATCTCCTAATTAATTAATACTTTGACCCTTCAAAATTAATCTCAATACATTTAATTGAATTTCCTCTTAAAACCATAGGGAATAATTGGCTAATAGAATGATCCATATCTAACCAAAATTGGGACATGATGGTCCTCCCCTCCCAAAAATTGCTTGTCCTCAAGCAAGGGAATCTATGAATGATGAAATGTTTGGTAACTTTTCCACCACTTTTGAAAACTACATCATACACCATTTGAACTTTATCTCCTTCATAGATGAATCCTTTGGAAATATTTCATTTTACATTCTTCACCATCAACACATGAATTCCTTTTCTTTCAAAATAATCAATGTCTAGTTGCAAGGTTTGGATTGACTTGAACAAAACATGCAGAATGTCCAACCTCTTATTGAAGAACTTATGATGGGAATAATCATGCATTGGTAAAATTCCATTCCTATAAACAAGAGGATGCGTGTTGTACGTGATGGATGATTCAATGATGTTTCTTGAAACACAACTATCATGCACCAAAATATTAGTGAAAATCATCAAAACAAAACTTGGAAAATTGTGCTATACCCATTTCTACTCCTGAAGTGCTACATAGGATAAAACATAAACATGTTACACTTTATATTGTTGATATGGGATGATTTTGGGCCCATGTAGGAAGAGTGTCTTTTGGGCCCATTTAGGAAGATGATTTTGCACTTCAGGTTCTGATTCAGTATCTAATGATTGCTACACATTGATATTAGAAATCAAAGGATCCAAATTAGGGTCATCACCCCCAATTTCATCATCCAAATATTCAGTGGAATAGGAAGGAAATTCAACAGTTTTCTCCTTCACTAGTTCCACCTCCTGAAGAGGCTCATCGAACTTGACACTTCTCTCGATGATGATCTGTTTGGTATTGATATCCAGCAGCTTGAATCCTTTAGATTCATCAGAATACCCAATAAACAGACATTCTATGCTCTGTGGTTGCAAAGCCCTTCTTTTATCAAGCAAAATCCGGGCCCATGTAGTGGACCCAAACACCCGTAGGTTCAACACATCTAGCTTGTGTCCGAAGTATGCTTCGAAAGGAGTCTTTCCTTTCACTGATAAATGTGGCACCCTGTTCTAAATGTATGCTGCAGCATGCATGGATTCATCCCACAAATTTTCAGCAAGCTTCTTTGACTCCAACATACAGGTGGTCATCTCTTTGAGAGACCGGTTCTTCCTTTCCGCTACTCCGTTTCGCTGGGGAGTGTAGGGAATTTAATGTCGGACCTGAATACCACTTTGGGAGAAAATGTACAGAAAATCATTAATGCCATACTCCCCTCCATTATCGGATCTCAAGATCTTGATCTTAAGCCCAGAGGCATTTTCGATCAAGGCCTTCAATTCATAAAATTTTTCACATACTTCTGATTTCTTTTTGAGAAAGAAAACCCATGTATACCTTGAAAAATAATCAATAAAGGTAAGGAGGTACCTTGATCCATTCATGGATGTGACAAGCATTAGACCACTGATATCAGAATGTATCAGCCCCAATATGCTTGTAGGTCATTTTGCCTTCCCCTGATCAAACTTGTGCTCAGGGTGTTTTCCAATCACACAGCCCTTGCAGACTCCCGTGGTTGCCTTGATGACCGGGAGGCCTTCAACCATGGATTTTTTCTATAATTGCTGAAAATATTTGAAATTAAGATGGCCAAACCTCTCATGCCATAGCCTACTAACCTAATTTCTATGAGTTAGCAGAGCGGTGGGCTTTGCATCTGCAACAAAGTGAGAGAACTCATAGGCTCTTGCATGATGATTTGCAAGGCCTTTTGCATTGAGTTTCCTGGATGCAATTTCTGTTATCTCAACATCATTTGGGATGAAAGAGACTCTCTTAGGCATTCCTGTATGTTTCATCTAATAGACACTAAGGATATTTGCTGCTAGAGACGGTACATACAAAACTTTAGAAAATAAACCATTTTCTAGATCTACAGTACCTTGTCCTTCGGAAATGATGGTGGAGTCATCTCCCATGTGGATGGGGATGGATTTACCGGTCTCCAAGGATGAAAAGGAGTCTTTTTCAGCCATCATGTGATTTGAATCTCCACTTTCAATCAGCAGTGCTTTGGACTTCGAAGTGCTTGCCATGAGGGCATGACCTTTCTCATGCTGTGGTTCCCGATCTTGGTGATCTCTCCTCCGAAAGCTCTCCGGAAGATTGATGTGATTTCTCTCAAGGAGAGAGGTTGCTTCATCAAGTTTTTTATTCATGCAGGCATGTTCAGGGTGAAAACCCTTCCCGCAGTAAGAACGCCTGACTTTTTCTTTCCCATTGTTCCCTTTTCCTTTGTTCTTCCTTGAGCCGAAAGATTCATCATGCTGCTGATTTTCAACTCTAGGCTTGGGAGCATCAAATTTACTTTTCTGATTTTTCTGCTGCTTTCCTTTACCCTTCACATCTTTGGGCCCTAAGACATGGAGGGCTTGATCACAGGAATATCGAATGATCCCCATCTGGATAAGCTTGTCATGTTCATTAGTTAGGGACTCAATGAAGGCATTGAGTGTAGGCATCTTCCATCCGGGAATTGTGAGCTTCCCCGCATGGAATGTAGAAACAAAAACTGAATAATCAGCCCCGATTTTGGAGAGGATGGCTAGGATGAGCTGATCATCCTCCTTCTCCACTTTGCATTGCTTCAAGAGAAAAACAGTATTCTTGAACTTTGTAAAGAAATCATTCAGAGTCTCGAAATTGGAAGGTTGGAGAGACATGAGTTCATTTTCGAGTTGGTAAACTCTCAAGTCATCATGCTTTCCATATAGAGATTCCAATTTGTCCCATATTTATTTCGGTGTCTTCAAATTCGTAAGATGGAAGAGAAGGTCTTCGGAAATAGAGAGGCACAAGAAACCGAAGGCTTCATCCTTCTTGTTCAAGAATCTTGATTTTTCTATGGCGGATCCAGGCTCAACTTCAGTGTCCATGGCAACTCTATGGAGTCCTTTGGAGCGCAATTGAAGCTCCATTTTATTTTTCCATGTGTAGAAATTGTATGGAGTCAAGAGAGGTACTGAGGAGGCCATCTGGATATGTTGTAGCGAATGTTTCACCTGTAGAAACCTAAAAATCAAAACAGAAAGGGAAAAATAAGGTCAGACAGCCTGCAAATTCTAGGATTTCATCACACCCAACATAGTCAATAAAGCAAGCTTGATCAACAAGTTCTTTACTTGGGGTATTAAGTGGTAAGCCTTGGCTTCTGGTGCAGTGCTGGAATTTTGAGCTATTGCTCACTTTTCATGGAGAAATCTGTCAAAAATCTTGTTTTTGAGAGATTGATCTTTGTTACGCTATATGCTCTGATACCATATTAATTTTTGCACATGATCTAGGAACTAGGAATCAAAATCATCAAGGAATAATTAACAAATACTCATTAATTGGTGTTAATCGGAACCGGAATTGGTTTCCTCTCTGTATATTTAATAAATAATGAAGGGTTAAAATACCAATGCTAAGAAATAGCTTAACTCCATGAAGAATTCGAATACCTAAGGAGACAATTCGAATTCAGTGAGTGATTCTAGCTTAACTGGCTCTTATCCATTCAATCACACTCAGTTAACCACTTGACCAAAACCCTAATTGACTCACCAAACCCTAACTGAAGTGAGAGTGCAATAAATGAATGAATCTCAACTGAAGGAGATCAGACACATGTCATAGCAATCCAACCATCAAGTGCTAGTGCTCCATGACTTCAATGAACCCCGATGAGGTTAACTAAAGCTGAACTAACCATCAGAAGTTGGTGGAGGCACCTTGTTGACTCCATACCATTAAATAATAATAAATAATCATTAAATAATATATTTAATGACTGGAGGCACCTTAACTGACTGTAACTGACTGGTTGAACTGATTGTAACCACCAGTTAGCAATTAGGTGCATTAATGTCACACAGATCACCCCCGGAGTGCTCCAGTTAGCCTCCTTGACTGTAGGAGAAGGCTGAGTTAGCCTCCTTGACTATAGGTAGGCATGGGTGTGACTTGATGATGGCAATCAATTCTACACTGATGTCAATTAAACTTAGGATAGTGGTTTATCTAGGCCAATTTGACCAAAAGAGTGTATATGATGGTAAATGTCTCCAACAATTCTGAGTAGGATCTAAAATTCTACTTTTTGCATATGAAGTCTGTGAGGTTAGAACCACTCTCAAACAATTAAGGAAAGGAGAATGACACTTTTACTTTTATAATTTAACATTTCCATTTAATATTACTAACATCAATGTCACTTGTACAAAACTCATATAATAGCTAAATAAATCTATGTCTAGCCTCTACGCATATGCTATGGGAATCTTTGGATTAAATTGGTTGAGTCGATGTGGATTCAGCTGGTTTGACTGGTTTGGTACCGAACCATCTGATTCTCTGGGATGATTTTTGTCTCGGTTCAAGGCTGATGATGTTTAAACCAGTCAACTATGTTGATTTCAGTCCCGATTTGACTTGTTTTTAAAACTATGGACGTTGCAAGTAGGCTTGACTTAGTGAATCAACTGCACAGGATTTCTGACAAATCCTAGGACAAGGATTATTGCAGAACCAAAAACATATGCTTAAGATATTTAATCTTTCCACATAAACCACATATGGTGAGGGTATACCCAAGTGTTGGACATGAGAAACTCAGAGAAAGTAATTGTAGAGAAAAACCTGCCAGCAGCCAGCAACAACTTTCATTCAGTGATAACCATTTTACAGTAACTTTAACTAACAAAATTGAACTTACAACATTCTCTAATTAGCTAGAACAAAAATAAAAGTATATTCATGAAATGGTGTAAACTAAAATAGACACATATAATGAATAAAGGACATAGGAAACCATCAAGATCAATGAGGTTTGATCCTTTTCATTATATAAGGATAATCCATAGCACAAATATTGATAAATGAAAGACAACTCTTTCTATGAAGACAAGTTTAAATGAAATTAAGCATAGATTATGCATAACATTCAAATGCTCTTTCTGTGTCTCTAAAAGGTGAGATTAATTTGAGGATTCAATTTAACTTTGATGTAAGACATCAAATGAAGAAATATAATTCCACAATGAAGTAAAAGAACTTGCATATAAATTCGGAAATATTTTTGGCCTTAATAGAATGGATGCCATGAAAAAACTTGGTGCTCATCCCAAACTTGTGCTCAAGGAATTTGTAGCCTAAGTTGTTTGTTGCATACATGAGAATGCCATTTCTAAGTTTTCAGGTGGGGCTACTAGTAGATCCTTTGTTTGATCTCAAGAGCGCCAATATGTAGTATATACTTGCTATGAATGGAAGATATTTTCAAAATCACAATTTGTAATCCAGTTCACAGGTCAATCACCTTTTGAGCATTTCTGGTGAATCAATCATTTCCTGGCAATCTTGATGTTGATGACATGTAAGTATTTCATTATCCTCTCTTACAATCCTTGAGTTCCTTAGTGAACTTAGCATTTGTGATACATAATCTCTTTTTCTATGAATCACTCTGTTTCATGGGAATTCACACTTTTAACTGTGACCGAGAAACAAAATTTTCAGTCTTTTGTTAATTTCACTTAGGGTTTCAAATTTTGATCCAAAGTTAATGTTTTCCCCATTACTGAGGATTTTATAATTTTATTGATGATATAGGTTGTGTTTTGTAGTTTTCCAGTGGTCCACAACTCTATACGTCACATTCATGGATTTTGACCAAACTATGACCATTGTTAAAAATATCATAATTGTATGCAGTTTTTTGGATTAAACTCTAAAAGAGTGCTTTGCTTTAAAATTCAATTTGTGAAACATGGGATGATGTTACAAGTCCTCCTAACTGCGATTAACTTGAGTTGCATGGACGACTTGTAGAAGGAGGAAGACTTAGTTTTTCAATAGTTTATAAAGGAGGGTGCAAGTACTTTCTCATAAAATATTTTTTTGTTTGCAGAGTAAAAATTCACCCCCAGATACAAATTATTATATGATTTGTCTATTTATATTACTGCAATAGTGTTTTTCTGTGATAGTGAAAAAGGATCATTGTATCCATTAGTGGATTCGGTAGAAGAGTAATGGTCGCATGGACAAAATAAGCAATAGTGGTGAGCAACTTTTAGAAAGATTGCGATACCATGAATGTGTCTTGAAATGAAGTTTAAAAGATTATGATGGTTATAGGTGGGGATTAGATTTCGACAAAGGAATTTATTTGTAAATTCTTTAAATTTAGATTCTCTTCGACGTATAGCCTTCATGTTCAACTCTTCAAAGATGCAAGCTAAAACTTAGATTTACCCATATATTTCCATTAAGGAGCATATTCTATTGCTATATAAGATTCCAGTTGATAGCACATCCACACGTCAACCACCTCTGACTCTATGTACTATGTGCAAAAATTCACTTTTTCACTTAAAAACATCAAAAGAGTGTTTACTGCTTACCTGAGTCTCTAAACCTAATTTTGTAGATTAAGACAAAAATGCTCTTTTCTATGTAAGATCTTTTGAACCTAAACTGTGTTTAAGTTTTTAAAAATGGGGTGGAATGATTTGGAAAGGGAACCACATTTTTGGAAACTAAAACACGGTTTAAATCTAGAAAATATTCCAAAATTATGACAAATTGAGAACACCCACATATTCTTTGATAATTCTCTTTGTTGTTATTGGGTCATTTGGTTTGCTTTAATCTTTTTTATAGATTTCGATGAGAACCTTGTCTTGTATGATTTTCTTTAAGTATATTTTGTAGGGTAAATTATCTATTTGTGACATAAATGCATGTAATTTTTGTGTATAGGTTTTGGAATTGACATGTGAAAATGTTGATAGCCGCATTGAACTTGTTTTCACACTTGTTATAAAATATGGTTTTAAAGGAAAATCACATAAGGTTTTATCTGATGTCATCACTGATGGTATGGGATTGTGGTTCCTACATAAATTACATCTTTTGAGCTAGATATTAGATTATTTGATGATTTTTTGAAAGCTGTGGTAAGTAAACACTCTACATTTCTTATTCTTTTATTTTAGCTTTCCCAGCGGATCCAATGGGCATTGACCTAGTTATTCTATATTGTTATGAAGACAAGGAGGTAGTTCCCCAAAAATCATACTATGGTGGAGTATAATGTGGTGGGAAGTACACATGTTATCAGGTTACCTAGGAATTCACTGATATTGAGCTCATGGATGAAAATGACAGTTTGAGAGATACTAAAGTAATTGAAACTTCCATGTATGTGATTGTTGTCTCTAGCTTAGATAAGCTTGTTATCAAAGTAAAATTACATAAAGAATCCATATTTAGAATAATATGTATTTGAAAAGAATTCAAATTCCATGTAATAAGACAAGCATTACACAACATTATTCAGTGCAATCACCATGACATTACACAAAATGAAACAGAGTTATCAGATTACAACTACACCCATAGAGTTTCATTAGTTATAAGTATATGGCACCAAAACTTGGTTCTTAGACATTACACTTCAATAGCTTGATCATTCATACAAAATAAATTACAAAAAAATACCAAACTACTAGCTTCTTTAGACTAACCATTCATTTCTTGTTATGCTTTGATGTGTTCTTATTTTGCTTCCCTCTGATGCATGGAGTTTCTTGTCTCTAAGAAACTATTGTGTTTTCCCTCTGTTCTATAGCCTCCTTTTGTGGACCCTTGGTAACCCACAACCTACTCATATGTTCTAACAAAAATCACAACATTCCATTAGTAAATCTTGTTGATCCTTGTAAGATCACAACTATTTTGAGTCCCTTCCCATGTTGCTCCACAGTCTAGCCCACAACAATAATTTCGGTTATTATTGCCATTTGTACATCATGGAGGAAGAGATACAATATGTATTTACTAAATCAACAGATTATGAAATTCATTTAATAAGTTCTCCTAACATAGTAGTAAGTATGATTTCATATGATAGGTCATATATTCCAAAGCTGGAAGATGTGGGAGATTTTCTGGTAGTATGGTGGGTGCCTTCTTGGAAGGATGGTAAGATTGGAAAAACTTTGATTGCAAGAAGCAGGTTTCCAGTTGTTCTAGGTTGAGTTGATTTCTCTTGAAATTGGCGGTTGATTAATTGCCACTATTTATAGTCTTAAGAATGGATAAAGTCTTAATTTTCATTGTTAAACATAAAACTAAAACATACAAGGTTGTTTCTTATTTACTTGGCAACTCCTCCAACTGCACATAATGTTTCCATCAAGGAGTTGTCATTTGGTGTGTATGTTGGAGAAGGTATATATTATGGTGGATTGGAGGAAAACGGTCAAATCAGATGGTATAGAGAAACTGAAGAAGGAACAATGACTATGATCATTGGAGCGGACTCTAAATCATATAAAGTTACTAATGACGACTCTACATGTCGGTTATATCTTGGGTAATAATTTATTTTCTATATTTTCTTTCTCCATGTTTGGTGTAGAGAAATTATGAGTGATAGTTCCAGGCATGGTTGTGTTGCAACAACATTTCCTAATATGTAAAAATGAAATGTATTTACTATTTAGTAAACTCGTTAATGAGTAGTAATATGTTGCAGATATCTTCCCATTCGATTGGATGGTGTTGCGGGTGAATTTTTCCTCTCAGAGCCGAGCAATGCCATCCTTCCAAGTATGTTATATATAGTGAGTGTTTTCCCTACATATGTATCAGCTATTTTCATTTAATCCTCTAAATTTCAAGGTTATGTGGAAAGGAAGCAATTCAAATGCTATTACATTGTTTATGATTCTAGTTGTTAGGTTGATAGCATGTTAGTCCTTAACATTTTGGGCCTTAAAGTGGCATGTTGGACCCCTAGATAAAAAATATTATTTATGCTAAGATGGGGCATTGTTTGTTAAAGAACATTCCTTTTGTTTCCATAACACAACTACATTTTACCTTGATAATTTTCATTTTTACTACTCAGATGGTTATCTAGGAATACATTTTCCAAAAATTTCCAACAGATGATAATGTTTATTAGAATTCGTTTCGACTATTTTGATATTGTGTTATCTAACAAATTGATGTCAATTTTTCAGAGTTGTTGAAAGTGCGGAAGCTTGTTCTTACAAGGAAGACAGTGAAAGGAGAAATATTGACTGTTGTGGAGATCATCCCAAAGAGTGATTCATAGCAACGAATTTGGGAGAAGTACAAAAAAGATGTTAAATATCAATGGTATGTCGTAGATATTTTACTATTACTCATATTTAGATTATTAGTGTTCTTTTCATGTCTACCCATGTTTGGGGTTCATGAGTTTCCTTCCAATGGGAAGGTGATGATCATCTGACTACAGAGTTGCACAGACTTTTGGTCCCTTGCTTTTACAATGCTCATGCTCATATAAAGTGCATCTATAGGATGTTAGATGTTGATTATGATGTGAGTGTGTCATAACAGATATATTTGGAAGGTGTGTTGAACCTGATTATAGATTACTGGCCCTATTTCACTAGGTGAATATCTCCCAATATCTATCTATATATCTATCATTTTTATTCAATGAAAACCTTGAAACCTGACGGATGCTCCTCCATATTCATGGATGTCATCCCTAGTAAACTTGTTAGCCTATATTAATGAACCCATCTCACGGGTATCTGAGATGGGAACCTGTTGGCATGAAATTAGCCCAGTTTCCAACAATATTGACAACAATCAGTTGAGCTAGCCTCTAGGGATAATATATATATATTTATCTATGTATGCCAACATATTATTTGAAAATTTACTTGGTTCAATATAATGCAAACCAAATATTGTTTTGGAAATGTCTGGATCAATTCTGGGCTAGCATGATAATAGATTTTGGGTTTCTTGTTTCCTATTGTCTTACATAAAATCTGTAGCCAAAACAAATGATTAGTTTTTTCATATAATAGAACAAGGAAAGTAATAAAATACAAGGGGCATTATTTTGGTTTGGAAAAGCCGAAGACCCATACTTTATTTGTGTCAAATAATGTTTAACTATAGTAATGTCCTCATTGTGAACAACGTTCTTTCAAAATTTCAATGAGATATGACATGTTAGACCGTATGGTATTAAATAACATCTGTTATATTCTTATTTCTGATTATGGTGCATTAAAGCTGATGTGTGATAAGTTAAAAGGATTATGTTTATATTTTCCCAACTAAATTTTCCTTTCTGAAGTGGCTTATAGGAAAGTTTTTAGAATAGAAAGGCATCTAGATAGAAAGTGGTAGATCTGGATGTCATGATTTGTGACCTTACTGGGGTTTTTCCAAGAGAACCATTCATTGTTGAGATCCAAAAGCTTGGCTACATGTGTCAAATAATATATTCCAAAGAAATAAATAAATTATATTAATGGCCCCTAATTATTGAGAAATGGTCAATGGTACTATTTAAGAGTTAATTTTGGTATTTGTAAACTCTTCTAAATTTTGCACGGGGAGCTATGTACCTTACTCTTTCTTAACATGGTAAAAAGTATGACATTTTGTGGGCCTTATTTCCTAAAAATGTCCTCCATGGGGTTTAAACATGTGTCTCATTCGTGAGAACCCAATACCTTTACTGGTGCTCTATATTTATGTTGATGGGACTCAAAGAGTCTTAGTGTTATTGGTTTTAGCTATATTATTTCAAGATTGTCAAAGATACATTAATTGTTGTTATGGAAGGTGTGATTTGAGGCACTATATTGAAACTGCATATTATGTTGAAACTGGATAACTTTAGTTGCAAAAATGAACATTCACTTAAACTTTAAATTTTTACAGCTTTAGAAGAAGTATTGTTGAATCCATTTAGGTTCTATGCTCACTACTTCAATTATTTTTCCATTGTTTATAACTTTTTTTTGAGAAATATGTATCATATGAATTGCCTCAGATTTAACAACATAAATTGAAGTTGATTTAACTCTACGAATTTCAGGGATGTGAAACATATATAAGTTGGAGATAGAAGGTAGATGATATCATACAAATTTGTATGCTGTTTGAGGTACTTACAGTGTAGAAAAGGAGGGGAAAAGCAAAATCCAATGGTTGAGATCCATGGTGGGAAGTCCGGATCTGATTTCTATTCCTGGTATGGAGTCTGAAATCTACTGCATTGGATTAGAAAACTAAGACTTCTTTTAGATTTATTCTAATGTATTTAATGGCATACTTTATCACATTTTTCATCAAGATACTTGTATTTTGGTTAATATCTAGATATTTGATATTTCAGCCTAATTGTGTAACTAGTAGATTATGTAGCACTAGTGATATGACACAACATGTTTTTTGTGATTTAACATTTTCATGTGGCTACAGTCTTCATATTCATGGCTTAGTTATACAAGTGTGTTCACCTTGTGGTTTGTGTGAGTAATATTGCATTTCCAAATAGATTTCCTTTATGCATAGTTTGTTGTCTTTCATTTCCTAGAGGTCTACAATTATATTAAATGCATAGAATAAAGAACACATGCATATTCTCATGGCTTAATACAAATAATTTTTGTATAAGAGATGCTTATGTTATGGAATACCATTACTTTCAAGGATTTTATTTTTTTTCCTAAATCATACAATTATGTACATCCATACATGCACACAAAAATATTTTGTTGTTGGGTTAGAATCTCAGAACACATAGAACTTGGATTTTTAAAGTCCTTGACCTATTGATTATTTCTTCAAATAATGTTGTGATTCTTTTCTATATTCCACTATGTGGTCTTGTGGCCTTTGTATTGTTGTGGAACTCTGTTTTTTTTAGCTATGTTTCAGGTCTTTTAATTCTTGCAAAATTATGTTCACTTATGGAACATTGGTTTTGGAAACTTAGGGTGACAGATCTCAAATTGTGTTGACCACTTTGTTGTGTCTATGACTTTGCAATTTCGGAGGTTTTCTTCGTGTGTCCCATCCCCACAATTTTTCTATTTCAAATTCTTGCAGTTATACAAGATGATGAACTTGCACAATAAAATTCTCTCATTTTGACCTAGATTAGTCCTCCCCTATCTAAAACCCATGTGATCCCCAAATGTAAAGTCGAATGTTGTATTATTTAATATTAACTAAAAAAAATGAACTATCTCTAAAATCCCCATCGCCCTTTGTTCTCTAAGGTTCAATTTTATACAGCAATCTTTGAATTTAAATTGGCACATCTAATTATGATGGGAAAGAAATTTAATTTCCCATTTGTTACATCGAAATCTTGCACTCTTTATCCATGTGTCAACCCTTTTCCTAATCCCCAAGTTTCTCTCTGCTAAAGTTGACTGAGAGTGAGATTTTCCTGCTTTTTTCCCTCTCTAGGAAGTTCAGCACTCTTATCCTTCATGGTAGGAGCGTCGAAGGCACTTTTTCCCTTCATGATAGGTGCGTCGACGCCGGTGCTCTGCCTCTCACTGCTAGGAGCGCCGATGTCCCTTTCTCCCTTTTTGGAAAGTGCGTCAGTCATGTTTAGAAGGAAAAAAATGAATATTCGAGACCCTTCTCGAAGGTGGATGAGGTAGATGTCTATCCCTTTCATTTAGGTGAGGTGGCATTTCGGTTCCTAACCTATAGGGAAGATCCCTTAGAATCCCCCTCCTAATCCTCAACCTAATCTATCCCTTTAGCCTTATAAATTAAACCCTCTCTCCATTTGGAAGGGAGGAAGGTCTATGGTACTCCTATGCTGGTGTTATGGGTGTTATGGTTTAGAGAGGGGGGAATAAAGAGGGAGATATTAATTGGGTGTTATGGTTTAGAGAGGGGGGTATAAAGAGGGAGATTAAAGGTTAATGGTTTAGAGAGAGAGGGGGGGCGATTAAGGGTTATGGGTTTAAATAAATATATGTTGGGGTTGAGGGGATGAGAGGTTTAGACAGAGAGATTCGAGGTTAGTGGTTTAGAGAGAGAGATTGGTGGTTATTTTTTAGAGGGAGATAAAGAGATTGGGGGTTGGTGGTTTAGATATAGAGAAACATAAAAAAAGAGAGACTGGTGGCGATGATTTTTGAGAGAGAGAGATTAGGGGTTAGAGGTTGGAAGAAATGGAGAGAAAAAGATATAGATAGATACTACGAGATAGAGAGAGAGAGAGATTAGGAATTAGGGTTTAGAGAGAGAGATTAGGAATTATGGATTTAAATAAAGAAAGATATTTAGGGTTTGGGTTTTATATAGATATCTAGAGAGAGAGGGAGAGATATTGGAGGTTAGGGCTTTAAAGAGAGAGTGAGATTTTATGTTAGCTTATTAGAGAGAGAGGAGATTAAGGGTTATGGTTTCTATATATAGAGAGAAAGATATTTGAGATTGGGGGATTAGAGATAGAGATGGTAGGGGTTTAGAGAGAGAGAGAGATTATGGGTTAGGGTTTAGAGGTTTATATGGACAGATATATGCATATATAGAGAGAGATTAAGGGTTAGGGGTTTAGAGAGAGAGAGAGAGAAAGAGAGAGATTAGGGGATTTGGGGTTAAGGGTTTAGCGAAAGGGATAGATTAGGGGTTTAGAGAGAAAAATAGAGATGGATAGAGATTGAGTTTTAGGGGATTTTAGGGGGATATATTGGGGGTTTGAGCTTGAGAGAGAGAGAGATAGAAAGAGAGAAAGAGAGAGATTAGGGGCGATGGGTTTAGAGAGAGAGGGATTGGGGCTTCAAGATTTAGAAAGAGACACAATGGTTATTACAGGTTTAGCTAGATATATAGATAAAGAGAGAGAGTGAAAGAGACATTGGGTGTTAGGGTTTAAATAGATAGATAGAGAGGGATAGAGAAATTAAGGGTTAGGGGTTTAGATAGATAGATAGAGATTGGGTTTAGGGCTTTAAAGAGAGAGAGATAAATAGGGAGGGATTGGGGGTTAGGGGGTTAGAGAGAGAGAGAGAGAGAGAGAGAGAGAGAGAGAGAGAGAGATTGGGGGATGGGGGTCAGGGGTTAGGGGGTTAGAAAGAGAGATATTGTGGGTTATGGGTTGAGAGAGAGAGAGAGAGATTTAGGGTTAGCGGTTTATAGAGAGGGTTATAGAAAAGATGGATATTAGGGGTAATGGATTTGGATAGAGAGAGAGAAAGATTAGGGTTTATGGGTTTAAAGAAAGAGATATTGGGGGTGAGGGGTTTAGAGAGAGATATTTTATGTTAGGGTTTTAGAGAGAGATAAATAGATATAGAAAGAGAAATATTATTGTTTATTGGTTTTGATACCGAGAAAGAGAGAGATATTGGGGATTATGGGTTTAGTGAGAGATAGAGCGATTGGATGTTAGAGAGAGAGATAGATTCAGTGTTATGGTTTACAAAGAGGGATATTGGGGGTTAGGTGTTTAGGTGTTTAGAGAGACATGGATAGATTAGGGGTTATTGGTTTAAATAAAAATTGGGCACGAGGGTGTGACAGGTTTAGAGAAAGAGATATTTTCGAGTAGTGTTTTGGAGAGAGAGAGAGAGAGAGAGAGAGAGAGAGAGAGAGAGAGAGAGATTAGGGGTTATGGGTTTAAAGAAAGAGATATTGGGGCTGAGGGGGTGAGGGTTTTAAAGAGAGGGAGAGGGAGGGGGGAGAGAGAGAGAGAGGGAGAGATAGAGAGAGAGGGAAAGATATATTGAGGGTGAGGGGTGAGGGGTTTAGAGAGAGTTATTTTATGTTAGGGTTTTAGAGAGAGATAAATATATATAGAAAGAGAGATATTATGGCTTAGTGGTTTATATACAGAGAAAGAGAGAGAGATTGGGGTTTATGGGTTTAGTTAGAGATAGAGCGATTAGATGTTAGAGAGAGAGATTGATTCGATGTTATGGTTTATAGAGAGGGATATTGGTGGTTAGGTGTTTAGGTGTTTAGAGAGATATGGATAGATTAGGGGTTATAGGTTTAAATAAATACATATTGGGCATGAGGGTGTGATAGGTTTACAGAGAGAGATTTTGGGTTAGTGGTTTGGAGAGAGAGAGAGAGATTGTTGGTTCTTTTTTTAGAAATAAATAAAGAGAATGGGGGTTAGGGGTTTAGAGAGAGAGAGAGAGATCAAAAGAGAAATATTTGTTGTGAGGGGGTTAATGAGAGGGAGAGAGAGTGTAAAGGATAGGGATTTATATAAAGAGAGATTAGGGATTAAGGGTTTATAGAGAGAGAAAATTTGGGGTTTAGGGGTTTAGAGAGAGAAAGAGAGATAAATAGAAGTATTTGTGGTTAGGATATTAGAGGGAGGGAGAGAGAGACTAGAGGTTATAGGTTTAGAGAAGGAGATATTATGGATTAGGTGTTTAGAAAGAGAGAGATATATATTGAGAAATAGAAAAAGATTGGGGGTGAGGTGTTTAGAGAGGCACATATAGAGAGATTTGGCATTAGCAGTTTAGGGTGAGAATTGGGAAGAGAAAGAATCAATTTTAGTAGCTTAAATAGGGAGAGAGAGATTGGTTGTGAGGATTTCAGACGAAGATATTAGGGGTCAAGGGTTTAAACAAGGGGAGAAAGAGATAGATAGATAAATACTACAATAGATATAGATAGATTAGGAGTTATGGGTTAAGAGAGAGAGAGAGAGAGAATGAGAGGTTTAAGGGTTTAGAGAGAGATATAGAGAGATTGAGGGTTAAGGGCTTAGAGAGAGAGAGAGATACATTGGGTGTTACGGGTTTAGAGAGATAGAGAGAGATACATTGGGTGTTAGGGGTTTAGAGAGAGAGAGAGAGAGAGAGATTGGAGGTTATGGGTTAGGTGTTCAAAGAAAGAGAGAGAGATATTTGGGGTTAGGTGTTCATAGAGATAGATTGGGGGTTAGGGGTTTGGAGAGAGAGAGAGAGAGAGAAATTGGAGCTTGATCGGTGCAGAGAGAGAGATTGGAGTTTAGGGGTTTAGAGAGAGATATAGAATTTGAGAGAATGGGGTTGAGTGGTTTAGAGAGAGAAAGAGAAATTGGAAGTTAAGGTTTCAGAGAGAGAGATATATAGTGGTGATGAGGGGTTTAGAGATATATGGATTTGAGGTTAGGAGTTTAGAGAGACTGAGAGTTTGAATGTTAGGGTTTTTAAAGAAAGGAAGATTCAGGCTTCATGGTTTAGAGACTGAGTGATATTGGGTATTAGAGGTTTTAGAGAGAGAGATTGGAGATTTGGGAATGAGCATGTGTGTGTGTGTGTGTGTGAGAGAGAGAGAGAGAGAGAGAGAGATTTGGGGTTAGGAATTAGGGGTTTAGAGAGAGAGTAAGAGAGAGACAGAGATTGGAGGTTAGGGGTTTAGGGAGAAAGAGGGAAAAAGATTTGGGGTTAGGAATTTAGAGAGAAATATTGTGGGTTCGGGGTGTAGAGAGAGAAAGAGATTGGGGTTTAATATGGATTTAGAGAGAGAGGCATGGAGGAAGTTTGTATGGCCATTGGTTGGGGGAGAGACAAATAGAGTTAGGGAAGGGGTATGTGAGGTTTGTAGAGGCGAGAGCGAGAGAGAGATATAGAGTGATTAGGGGTTAGGTGTTTATAAAGAGAGAGATTAGGTGTTAGTGGTTTAGAGAGGGATTGGGGTTAATGGATTTTAGAGAGAGAGAGAGAGAGAGAGAGAGAGAGAGAGAGAGAGATTGGGGGTTAAAGAGAAAGATCGATTACATGTTAGCAATTTAGAGAGATACAGATAGAAAGAGGAAGATCAGGGGTTAGGGATTTAGAGGGAGAGTGAGATTCAAGGTTAGGGGTTTAGGGAAAGAGATATTTGGGGTTGAAGTTTACAAAGAGAGATTATGGGTTAATAGGGTTTAGAGATAGAAAGAGAAAAATAATCTGGATTAGGTGTCTATACATAGAGATATTGGAGGTTAGGTATTTGGAGAGAGAGAGAGAAAGATTAGGGGTTAGGGGTTTAGATAGAAAGAGAGACATCGTGGGTTATTGGTTTAGAGAGAGAAAGTGTAAGAAACAACAAGAGAATATGCATGAGGTGTTTAGAGAGAGAGATTGGAGCTTATGGTTTTAGAGAGTAAAGAGAGCGATATTGGCATTGGAAATTTAGAGAGAGAGAGAAAAAATTGGTTAATGTTTTAGAGAGAGAGAGATTTGGGTTAGGGGTTTAGAGAGTGAGAGAGAGATTCAGGTTAGGGGTTTAGAGAGAGATATTAGGGTTTATGGTTTTAGAGAGATAGAGAGCGCGATATTGGTGTGGGAAATTTAGAGAGAGAGAGAGATTTGGTTAGTGTTTTAGAGAGAGAGATTGGGGTTAAGGGTTTAGAGAGATTGATTCAGTGTTATGGTTTAGAGAGAAAGGGAGATATATAGGGGTAGAGTGGGGGCTAGGGGCTTAGAGATTGTGTGTGTGAGAGAGAGAGAGAGATATTGAAGGTTAGGGCTTGAGAGAGAGAGAGAGAGAGAGAGAGAGAGAGAGATTAGAGGTTAGGGGATTAGAGGGAGATATTAGGGTTAGAGTTTTAGAGTGAGAAGGAGAGAGAGGGATTTGGATTTAGGGGATTAGAGAGAGCGAGAGGGAGAGAGAGGGATTAGGAATTAGGGGTTTAGAGAGAGAGTGAGAAAGAGAGAGAGAGAGAGAGAGAGAGAGAGAGATTGGGGGTGATGGGTTTAGAGAGAAAGAGATTGGGGGTGAGGGGCTTAGAGAGAGAGAGAGAGATTAGAGGTTAGGGGTTAGTAAAGAGAGATATTGGAAGTTAGTGTTTGAGAGAGAGAGAGAGATCTGGCATGAGGGCCTAGAGAGAGAGAGATTATGGGTTCGGTGTCTAGAGAAATAGATTCGGGGTTCAAAAATGTGGGGGTGTGTGTGTGTGTGTGTGTGTGTGTGTGTGTGTGTGTGTGTGTGTGTGTGAGAGAGAGAGAGAGAGAGA
>LPNX010554157.1:37003-59461 GCA_001517045.1 Pseudotsuga menziesii
AGAAGTTTAATATGGAATCAAAGAGAGAGACCATAGAGGGAGTTTTGATTTTAATTAGTGGTGGGAGAGACAGATAGAGAGGGGGAAGGGGTATGTGATGTTTGTGGCGGTGAGAGGGAGAGAGATAGAGAGTGATTGGAGGTTAGGGGTTTATAAAGAGAGAGATTAAGTGTTTATAGTTTAGAGAGTGACTAAGGTTAGGGTTATTTATATATAGAGAGAGATTGTAGAAATTTAGGCCAGCAATAGATTAATTTTACCCACAACAAATATCAATTGATCATGCAAAATTGCTAACAATGGAGACTGAATATGGAGCTGTAACACAAAATTATATTAACTGAGTGTACAATAGCCAACCCTGTAATAACATAGGTTGCTGAATATATAGAATACATCAAGAGATCGAATGCATAAGGAGGCATCCAAAACTAGCATAAAGCAGGCTTACCCAAAATAGGCAAATCCCCCATAGGTGTAAAAAGTTGATCCCAAATCTGTCATGAGGCTCACGAATTGGCAAGGGCGCATGGGAAAGCTAATGAGTGGTGGAATGGAAGCTCATACATGATTTTTCATGGAGGAAAGAGTGGAGGATGAAAGGGGCAAAAAACAAGTTCACCTCACCTAGTCTTGCTTTCCTATGTGCCTTAAAACACTGAAAAAGAAGGCAATAAAGCAGAAAAAGCAGAAGGGTGCCTAGGAGGCCAGGAATAAAGCAGATTTGATTCCTAAGGCTTTCCCAAGAGCTACATGAGTCAAAGATGGCAAGTTTAACCTCTATGGATAGGCAATTATCAACTTGCACATGGTGGGACTCGTGAACTAGGCAAATAAGACAAAAATAAATGAATTAATGTCTAAATGGGTAATACTATGGGTTTGATTATTCTAACAGAGATATTATGGGTTAAAGAGAGATCGATTAGGTGTTAGAAATTTAAATAGAGAAAGAGGAAGAAAGAGGGTTAGGTATTTAGAGAGAGACTGAGATTCAAGGTTAGGGGTTTAGAGAGAGAGAGAGAGAGAGAGAGAGAGAGAGAGAGAGAGATTTGTAGTTTGAATTTTCCAGATAGATATTGAGGGTTAATATGGGTTTATAGATAGAAAGCGAAAAATAATAGGTCTAAGCTGTTTATAGATAGAGATATTGGAGGTCATGGGTTTAGAGAGAGATTAGGGGTTAGGGGTTTAGAGAGAGAGGGAGAGTGGGGTATATTGGTTTAGAGAGAGAGAGAGTAAGAAATAGAAAGAGATTGGGGGTGAGAGGTTTATAGAGAGAGATTTAGGGTTAGGGGTTTAGAGAGAGAGAGAAGGAGACTGGCATTGAAAATTTAGAGAGAGAGAGAGGGAGATTGGAGTTGACAATTTTGAGAGAGAGAGAGAGAGAGATTTGTGGTTAGTGTTTTAGAGAGAGATTGGGGTTAAGGGTTTAGAGAGAGAGAGAGAGAATGGTGGTTAAGGGATTAGAGAGAGAGATAATGGTGGTTAGGGGATTAGAGATAGAGAGAGAGAGAATGAATTTTACAGGAAGATATTGGTGGTTAGGGATAGAGAGAGAGAGAGATAGAGATTGAATGTCACACAAAGAGATTGATTGGGTGTTAGGGTTTAGAGAGAGGGATATTGGGTCTATAGGATTAGATAGAGATAGTGCGTGTGTGTGTATGAGAGAGAGAGAGAGGTATTGGAGTTTAGTGTTTTACAGGGCGATTGGGGTTAGAAGCTTAGAGAGAGATATATTAGGTGTTAGGGGTTTAGAGAGAGAGAGAGAGAGAGAGAGATTTATCTCAAATGAGGTGTTTAGGGAGAGAGAGATTGGGGGTTATGGGTTTAAAGAAAGAGAGATATATTTGGGATTAGGGATTTAGAGAGAGAGAGAGAGAGAGAGAGAGAGAGAGAGAGAGACTGGGAGTTATGGGTTTTGGGAGAGAGAGATATTTGGCTTAATGGCTTATAGAGATGGACAAAAAAAAGGAGATTGGTGGAAAGGGGCATCGAGAGAGAGATTAAGAGGTTATGGGTATGGGTTTAAGGAAATATATATTAGGGGTGAGGGGTGAGAGAGAGAGAGGGAGAGAGAGAGAGATTCCAAGTTAGGGGGTTTGAGAGAGATAGGCGTGGTGGGGGGAGAGAGAGAGAGAGAGAGAGATTCCATGTTAGGGGTTTATAGAGAGAGGGATAGGAAGAGAGATATTGGGGTTTAGTCGTTTAGAGAAAGAGAGAATGGGGGTTATGGGTTTATAGAGATATAGATGGATTATAGGATAGAGAGAGAGATTGATCGGGTGTTATGGTTTGGAGAGGGGGGAATAAAGAGGGATATTGAGGGTTAGTGGTTTAGAGAGAGAGAGGGGGCAATTATGGGTGATGGGTTTAAATAAAGATATGTTGGGGTTGAGGGGATGAGAGGTTTAGAGAGAGAGATTCAAGATTAGTGGTTTAGAGAAAGACAGATATTTGTGGCTATTTAGAGATATACATGGATTAGAGGATAGAGAGAGAGATTAATTGGGTGTTATGGCTTAGAGGGGGGGTATAAAGAGGGAGATTGAGGGTTGGTGGTTTAGAGAGAAAGAGAGAGGGCAACTAGGGTTTATGGGTTTAAATTAAGATATGTTGGGGTTGAGGGGACGAGAGGTCTAGAGAGAGAGTTCAAGGTTAGTGATTTAGAGAGAGAGAGATTGGTGGATATTTTTCTAGAGAGAGATAAAAATATTGGGGGTTAGGGGTTTAGATATAGAGAAAGATAAAAAGAGAGATACTGGTGGGAGGATTTTAGAGAGAGAGATTAGGGGTTAGGGGTTGAAAGAAAGGGAGAGGGAGAGAGAAAGATAAAAAGAGAGATACTGGTGGTGAGGATTTTAGAGAGAGAGATTAGGGGTTAGGGGTTGAAAGAAAGAGAGAGAGAGATTAGGGGTTAGGGGTTGAAAGAAAGAGAGAGAGAGAGAGAGAGAAAGATAGATACTACGAGAGATAGAGAGAGAGATAAGGGGTTAGGGGTTGAAATAAATGGAGAGAAAGAGATATAGATAGATACTATGAGAGAGAGAGAGAGAGAGAGAGAGAGAGAGAGAAATTAGGGGTTAGGATTTACAGAGAGAGAGAGATTATGAATAATGGGTTTAAAGAAAGAAAGATATTTAGGGTTTAGGCTTTATATAGATATCTAGAAAGAGGGAAAGAGGGTGAGATATTGGAGGTTAGGGGTTTAAAGAGAGAGAGTGAGATTTTGTGTTAGGGTATTAGAGAGAGAGAGAGAGTTAGAGAGAGAGGAGATTAAGGGTTAGGGTTTTGTTGTAATCTCACAGATCACATAAGGTTACCAATAATACATACTAAAACATATATATCTATAAATCAGAATCAGGAGACAAGAACATATAGGAAAATATATTATATTATTGCAATGAGTTCATACAAGGTAGAGAACTAAACTGAGTTCTCATTTGGCTCAACAACCTAATATATACAATTTACAAATAGTTACAGAATAACTACCTGTCGGTTTGGTGAACCGACACAACTTTTAGTTAGCCGACTTAATCTTCTAGTTTAGTCGGTCGACCGACTTAGTTGGCCCATCGACTTAGTCGGCTAATCGACTAAGTCAGTCTTCGTTCCAGTCGACTTATGTCGACTTGCTCCTTCCTACATCTCCATCATGAACAAAACGTTTCTTCGTCTCGAAGAAATAGGGAGGTACAAAAAAAATGTCTCTGTCGGACTCGTCCAAAATGCTATTGTGGATTGTTGTGCAGACGAATGGTTGGCCTTTTCTGGATGCAAATCTCAACAATGGCCGGGGCTGTGATAGCAAGTTGATGCTAAAAATCTGTCCAACTCTGCAAAGCTTTCTGGATGTCGATAGTTAATGTAGTTAAGTTGGACAGGACCGACATCTTCTCTGATAAGGGGACTTGCGCAATATTCTCCATGTTGGGGCCCAAGGACTGATTCTTCTCTTCTGCTGCGTTGATAAGTCGTTTCATCTGTGGGAAGATGACGTCGACTTTTTCTAAGTTGGGAAGGGCTTGTTGGACCCACTAGTGTGCTTCTCGTTCCAGCTGTTGCAGTTTGGTTGTCTCCAGCATAATCTGTTATTCTATCGTCTGCCTGAGTGCTACCTCTGTCGTCTTCCTGCTCTCCAAAGCATGAATGCCTTGGCGGGACTGTCTTGTCTATTGATAGACTTGCCCATACTGAGTAGGCCAGTCTCTTAAGACTTCTTCGGTAATGACAGACTCCTCCATGTGGTCCTGTAGCACATTGTATGCCTTTGAGAAGGCAGTGTGCTGTGCCAGTAGCAGTCGGGCAGTCTCTTCCTTCTGCTCTTCCTTAGTTTCTTGTAGACGAGCCTGGACGGTTGATACCATGGTCTCGAAGAGCTGATATGCTCTTTCCAACGGTCGATCTGTGTCAACTTCAATAGGGCCTGGTATCACAGATTGTGCTAGATCCCTACATTTGCCGAGAAACTCGACCTGTTCTGCATTTTTGTCTAAGAGCTCTTTAGTTTTTTGTGCAGTCCTTGTCTTTGCTTCCTTGGCCAAAGTCTTGAGGAGTTGGCCAACTTCTGTGTCGGTCAACGAGCTTGCATCCTTTAAGCTGATCCGAAGTCTAGAAGGATGATGCTCTTTCTTCTTCTTTTGTTTTTCTATGTCTTTTCCCTGGGTACCTGCAGCAGTTGAGGGGGTTCCGATGGTAGGTGGGTTTGAAGTCGATGGTTTTTCTGGCTGGGTGGTTGGTATGGTTGCTTCTGGTTACGATGATGTAGTTGGTTGGGATAGATCTAGCTGGGTCTCAGGGGGTGGTGGAGGTGGTGGGGATGATGAGGGCGGGGGTGGAGATGATGGTGGCGATGGTGATGTAGTGGGGGAATCGTTGGGGGTAATGGGTTTGTCAGAATTAGGTTGTAAACTTACGTCGGATAGTGGGTCTATTTCGAGGTTAATGGTGGGGAAGTTGATCTGGGGTTGGGGGTGAATTTGTTCAGTGGTAGATTGCACATGGCCAATTATGTCACCTTCTTGGTCGGATCGAGTGAAGGTCGATTGAATGTGTGCAATTACCTGGGGGTTTGTGCTGCTACCGGTATAAAGAGGGGCACTCGTGGGAATTTTCTGAGCCAACTAAAACAGCTCAGGCAGCGTCTCAAAGAAAGCTTTGAGGTATTTATCTTTGTTGACTTTTTCTTTCACGGACTCCGGTATCCTGCTTTTGTATAAGTCGAGGGGACTGATCGACTGATACGCCGGTGCTTGCTCCTTGACTACTAGTGTCGGTGGTGGAGGTGGAGGACTCGACACAAGATCAACGATGTCTTCCGGTGTGGTTGTTGTTTTGGGCTTCTTTGGTCGACCCTCAGGGGCTCCTGCTTCAAGAAACCGTTGAAACTGAGTTTCAACTGGGACTTTGTTTGCAGCAGCATCCTCTACAATGTCGATGGATATAGCTACTAGCTCTTCCTCATCGTCAGATGACTCAGCTACGATAAGCTTGCGCTTACCTTTGCCTTGCTGTACTTTTTGTGCTCTGAGTTTCGTTCTTGTGGCAGCTATCTCAGCGGCCAATTTCTTGATGATGCCTATTGACAAAGCATATTCAGGGTTATCTTGCTCGACTCCATTCATCGGTACCTGAGTTGGAGCGATGCTTGCTGGAGCCGGAGGGTTTGCTTGATGTTGTGGTTGTGGTTCCGCTGGCTGTTGTTCTTTCGACGGTTTTTATTTCGGCTATTGTTCTGTCAGCTGTGGGTCGACTCTAGTTGGAGTTTTGATGGTTATTTGTACCCGACCAGGGGGCTCGACCGGGGTATCCTCTGACAAAAATGTACTTATTTACAGGTTTAACTCGTAGTCCTCCTCTTTCTCCTGGTCGGTCAGTGGCTCCTGTACTGAGAATTTGACCTGTTTGGCTGGCTCCGGCACTGGTATGTTGGTCTTCGCCTGTCGAGTCAACTCCTAAAATATTTGCTCAGCAGTCGGGTAGTAGTCGAGGGCGGCGGCCTTGGGGTCTTCACCCTGCATATACCAGACCGCGGCATGGTCAAGCTCCAACTGTATGTGAGACTTCGCCGGTAGATTACGTCAGATGTTCTGAGGAACCTGCCATCTGGTCGTGCGAAGCTTCAACTGTTGGAACCAGTTTTCCAGAAAGATTTTTCCTTGGGCCAACTCATGCGGGGTTCCTTTCAGAGAGAAGGGTTTGAACCTATTCATGTGGAATTTGGTCGGTTCATAGAAGACTGGACTTCCTTCTGGATAGATGTGGTACATGATGATCCAAAGGATTAGGGAGGGGAATTTGATGAGTCCTCCCGTCTCTTGGCATCATTCGCAGACGGTTTTGACCATGTCAGTGACATAATCTCCCCATCGGTAGATTCGACAGTCGGTGGCAATTGTGTCAACGGCCTCCATCATTTCTAATTCGAGGTCGCTACTTTGACCTGCTAAGGTAAGGGTGATGGTGATGATTTTGGCCACAATCTGTGGCGTTCGAGTGGCAATCTCCCCGATCATCAATCCTTTAGAATTTTTCCCGTACGGTGATCCTGTGAGCTCTTGGACCAATCCTTCCTTTATTTCGATTGGTAAAGGGTTTGCTTGGTTAGACAGACTAGTGAGCTTGGAGATGATATCCCCGGTAATGTCGACTAGTCGGTTGAAGTAGAACCGACCGTTGTGGTAACGACTAATGATAAACTTGACGACAGCTTCTTTTGTCCCACTGAAGCTTGCCATCAGGGGTGCGTTGGGATAGTTGAATATGGTACTCTTTTGGACTTTTTCAGCCACTTGGGTCATCTTCTTGTCGATGAAGGCCCACTCTTGGATCTCGGTCCAGAGTTTCTGCCATTGGCCCTCCTGTACTTTGGCATTTTTGATGTGCTTTAGTTGTTGGATCAAGGGTTTATCCTCAGCCTGTAGCTCTTTCACTTTGGTTGCTGCTCTGGTTTGCTTGGGGGCCATTATGTCATTTTGGTCGGGGTTACTATAGGTTTCTAGGTTTTTAGTCGACTAACTGTGCGAGTGCTCTGTATGTAAGGGGTGTGGTGAATGAACCTTCGACGGTCCCGTATTTATAGGTGTTGGTGTGACTACGTGTGGGAATGGATGTGTTATTGGTGGACTTGAAGTTCCAGCTGCAATACGCGCGTGTGGAGTAATGGTGAACTGCTTTCAGTGCTCGAAGTCATAAATGCGCAATGGGACTTTCGAGGTCGTCGGTCGATGTCGGTGCGGAAAATAGTTGACCCGACTGGTCGATGAAGATGGACAGAGGTGATGATGTCGGTTGTTGAAGTAGTGAGTGCCTGTCATGTTTTGTTGTGTCGGGTGTATTACTTGGTTTTTGGAATTTTTAGCTTTTTATGGGTTTTGATTGACGGTTAAGGTCATTATATGTTTTTTTTTCCAGTTTTTGTAATGCTTGAGTTGGGCTCCATTAACAAGCTTCTGAAATACTAGGCCCTGCAATGTTTTTAGTCGGACTGAACCATTGGGGTGTATCTCTTCAACAAGGTAAGGTCCCATCCATTCTATGTGGAGTTTCTTGGGTTTTCCTTTGACTCGACTATTATAGAGTAATGCAAAGTCTCCGACCGACAGGTTTTTGTTTTTGATGTTGCGGTCGTGCGATGCTTTCTGTTGTTGCTTGTGAATTTCTTGGTGTTGTATAGCCATGAGTCTGTGTTCTTCCAGCTTGCTAAGTTGAAATAGTCGGTCCTTTCTTGCATGTTCGACATCGACATGTAATAGTTGTGCAATAATAGGTGTATGCTGTCGAAAATGTAGGGGGATGATTGCTTCTTGCCCATAGACTAGTCAAAAGGGGGTTTGGTCAGTTGACCATTTATAGGTTGTCCTATATGCCTAGAGGACCACAGGTATTTTCTCATCCCAGTCGTCTTTGTTAGTACTGCATATTTTGGTTAACCCTTTTGTCAATGTTTTATTGAAAGCTTCATTTGCGCCATTTGACTGAGGGTGATATGCGGTGCTTTGTCGGTGGTCGATGTGAAATTGGTCGATCAAATTTTTTATGGTTTTATTGATAAAGTGTGATCCTTGGTCGCTGATCAATGTAAGTGGGAATCCGAATCTAGTGATGATGTTTTCATAGATAAATTTAGTGGCTGCCTCACTAGAAAATGTATCGAGAGGTTCAGCTTCTACCCATTTAGTGACATATTCTACTGCAGTGATAATATATCGTGCACCTGATCATTTGGCTGGGATAGGAAATGGTCCTATGAAATCTATAGTCCAGATTTCAAATGTGAGACTAGGGTTTACAGATATCAAGGGCATCTCTGTGCTCCGCAGGGGTTGACCAAGTCGTTGATAGCGGTCACATTGAATAACAAAGTTTTTGTAATCTCTGTGGATCATCGGCCACCATAATCCCGACTGTTGGATTTTTCTTGCAGTTGTATCCACTTGAAAATGTCCTCTTGCAGGTCCATAGTGTGCTTCATGCATGATTTGGTCTCACTCATGGTCGAGTACACACCTTGTGAGAATGTCTTCTAACCCCATTTGTATAGAAATCCATTGATGAGGCTATAAGGGGTAGCCTTCATAGCTAAGATTTGTTTTTTCTTAGTGTTCAGACCTTCTAGTGCCTGACCTATCTCCAAGAAATGAGCTATTTCTTCGAGTTTTTCTAGCACATCTTCTATGCGAAATAAATGTGCATCTGGCAAGTTGTCGTCGACTCCGGTCGGTTCCTCTCCTGTGTCTATACGGGATAGGTGGTCGGGCCTGACATTTAACTTTCCTAGTCGAACCACGAATTCAAACTCAAATTATTGAAAAAGAAGTAGCCAGCGACAGATTCTTCCATGATGGAGGGGTTTATTGACAAGGTACTTCAAAGCTTGATGGTCGGTATAAAATGTGAAGGGGTTGGCTAAAAGGTAATGTCGATAGTTTTGAAGGGAAAAGACCATACCTAAGGCTTCCCTTTCGGTGGTCGAATAGTTCCTTTCAGCCTTATTCAATTTTCGACTGCTATAAACTATAGGGTAGTCCATCCCGTCATCCCGTGGTTGAGTTAGGATGGCTCCTATGGCGATTCCTGATGCATCAATATGCACATGAAATTTGGTCGACCAATTTGGAAATTTGAGTATGGGGGCTTCAACTAGTTTTCTTTTTAGTTTGTCGAAGGAGATTTGGCATTCCTCCGTCCAGTTGAACTCTTGATCTTCTTTTAGTAGTTCTTCCAGAGGGTAGGTCATATCTGAATAGTGTCTTATGAACTTTCTATAGTAGCCTGTATGGCCAAGTAACACCCTGACTTGTTTAGGGGTTATTGGTGATTTTAGGTCAAGGATGATTTTAATTTTAGCAAAGTCGACCTTGATACCATCTTTACAGACAATATGCCCTAAGAGTATGCATATGGGAGTCATAAAGATACATTTCTTAATGTTCAGGGAGAGTTGAATCTGTTGACATCTCTCCAGCATAAGTCGAAGCCATTTGCAGTGATGTTTTAAGGTGGAGTATATAGTCGAGTCGTCGAAGTATACTGCCATGGTCTTATATATGTATTCTTGGAATGTTTTTACAACAATTCAGGAAAACACTGCAGGTGCATTCTTTATCCCAAAAGGCATAACTCTGTAAGCAAAGGACCCAAATTCACAGAAAAATGTTGTCTTATTTTTATCATCTTTCGCTATGGGTACTTGGTTGTATCCTGAGAATCCATCTATGAATGAGTAACATTCGTGGCCTGTAACTTCGTTCAATATTTCATCAGCATATGGGGTTGGGAATGGATCTGTTAATGTTACTTTGTTGAGCTCCCTAAAGTCGACACAAATCCTTAACCTTGTCGGGTCATGTTTCTTGGGCTGGACGACCATGGGGCTTGGCCATTCAGACTGGTCGATAGGGTAAATGATCCATGCTACTAACATGTTGTCGATTTCCTTTTTAACTGTCTCCTTGTACTTGTGAGCTATATTATAAGGTCGTTTATTGATAGGTCGGACATCAGGTTTAGTATCTATTTTCATTTCTCCCATTTCCTGTACTAAGCCTTTTAAGTCTTTATAATCCCTTGCAAAGAGATCTTGGAATTCTCTAAGTAAGTTCACTATTTCGGTGGTCTATTGTTCATTCCAGTAGTCACCAATCTTGGCTATTTTTTGTCGGTCTCCATTTGAAATGTCGACCTCTTTAGTTTTCACTTTTGCATCTAGCCACTCTGGTGCTTTAGCTTCATTAATCGACCGACTTCCTTCTTTGAACTGTGAGAATGCAACAGGAAAGTCGGCTGCAGTCATTCTGTCAAGATCTGGTTTGTCAGTGGTCTCGACTTTCAAGATTGAATATATAGGTTTTGTTGTTTCACTATGGTCGTTTTTACATCTGAAGCTCTTGCCTTCTATGTGTTCATTTTCTGCGAGGGTTGTTTTTCGGTTGGTTGGAGAAATTGTTTGATTTGCTGTGTTGTCTCGGCCAATTTTTCATTTTGAGGTATGAACTGGAAGTATTTGATAAAAATTTCCTTGAGTTCCTGCCAAAAGAAGGTTTCACCTCTAGCTTCCTCCATCTTATACCATTTATTGGGTAAGTCGGCTGGGGTTGAAGGGAACAAATGTGGCCAAGTTCTCTCATCTTTATATCCAAGTCTTTTCCACTCCTTTTCACAAATATTAATGTGTTCTTTTGGGTTTTATCCTTGGGTAAAAGTAGGGATCTGGGCTTGCTAGGTTAACTTCTTTCCACCAAACCGTTCGATAAAGAAAGTAGAAGCAGTTGTCCAGGTCTGGAGTTTTGTCTGATGGGTATCCCACCATCTGGCTGCTTGACCTGTAAACGTTTCGACTAAGCTTTGGAGTCGACCATGTTCTCCAATTTTCTTAGACACTTGTTCAATGTGCATGACTGGGAATCCCTCTCCTTATACCTGGGTAGTTGTGTAGTGTTTAAGTTGGTTGGTTGTTAGGTAGGGCGTTCTCTTACTTTCTTTTCAAAAATGGATACTATGAAGCACTGTCGGGTGGGTTTTTTCTGTACTTTTTGTATAGTCCAGCACCCTCTTGCTTGTGTTTCATAATTTTCCATCTCCCAGTAATATAGTTCAGCATCTGAGTTATAACCAATTGAGTCTTGGTTACCTAAGTAAAGTTCTCCATCGATGTTTGGCTCGGTATAGTTTGTTTTGTTGTGGATCTGGTAAAGTTTTCTGACATCGACTTCTTCATCAATCGGTTCGGTCCAAGGTTCTCCTTGGGAGGGATTAATGGGTACAGTGACTTTGTGACCATTTCCTTTTAGCTTGATTCATTCCTTATCTAAGGATATGGAGGCTTTCATCTTCCGTCCCCAAGGTCGATCGAATAGTACTGGGAAGGAATTAGAGCCTTCTTTTCGGTCGATGATTTCAAAATCAACCTTGGTCGAAATTCCTTTGATGGTCATGTCGACATTTTTCCAAACCCCAATGGTTTCAATGAGACCTTGGTCGGCGAGTTTTAGGTAAATACCTGACTCGTAGAGTTGAGGTCTTCCCATCTTTTCCCATGTATCCCAGGTCATGATATTTACCTGAGACCCGAAGTCGAGCACTACTTGTCGGATGTGGTAACCTTCGATTTCCAGGTGGACAAGTGGGTCGACATCGTTTTTGTCTTTTTGGTTTAGGCTGCAGATGTTCTTAGTTTGTTTCTCGGTGTTAGTACTTTTTATTTGATGCAATAACTCAATGAACTAAGCCACGGATTTGTCTTTTTGAGTGAGATAGATTAATTGTTGTAGAGTGTTAGGTCGACTGCTAATGAGGTCTTCTTGTTGTGCAATTTAGTGAAATATGTGGGTTGCCTCTTGATATGTGTGTTTTTGCTTTATAGGGTCAGGATAAACATTTGTGTCTTTAATCTTGCTAATTTGGGGGTTATCAAGCCCTATTTTTGTGCCTTGTCGAGTAACAATATGTAAATTCTTAGTAGTTAGTACATCATGCTTTTGTACACAAGACAAGACACTAACATTTTTCTTTGTATTGATTTTTTCTAACATAGTAGGACAATCCTCAAGGGAGTGATCACCTACTCCACAATGTGTACAGAACTTAAGATCAGTTTTGTCCTTGTACGGACAATCTGCGTAAGGTGACCTTCCTTGTAGCATGTGAAGCACTGGGTGGGTCGACGCGTTCAGATGTTGCGATTCCCAAGGAATCGACCTCTTCCTCCATAACCCTGACGTTGGTTGTCATACCGGCACTCATATCGTTGGTCGTCATATATTTGTCCTTTCTTGTTGTTTGTATTGTTTTGCTCGTTGTTTTGCGCTACTGCATTCGTTTGGTAGACCGCTTGATAGTTCTGTCAGTTTTTCAGGTTTAACTGATAGTCGGCTGTGTTGTGACTTTTGGTCTCGCAGATGGCGCACCAGGAAGCCTTTTCGTTCTTCATGTTAAACGGACAATATTTCGTGGAGTGATCTCCGTGTTCCTGGAAAATGTCGCAAAATGATTTAGTTTGTACAAAGCAGATGTCTTGTCGGCTATGTTGCTGTCGAAAATTATCTTTCGACTGACTGTCCGTCGAGCAGTTGGTACACCAGATCTCCTAATTCTTGAGGGTTAGCTCCTTCAAATACTTCTGCATGTTCTCGAGTTGTTCTTCTAATCTATGGTCCTTCGGATAGGCAGGTATTCTTCGTCCATCTCGACCTGCAGAGCTTTTATTAGCGCATCTTCATACGTTTTGAACGTCTCCAGACTGATATGTTGGCATACTTTCTACGATAATCCTACAAGTAACCGTTGAATTAGTAACTGTTCATCAATAACATAATATAGCTGTCTTAGTAGGTCCTTCCAAATTTTATCGTAGTCGCGGACTGTCTCCCATGGATTTTGTGACGTTATTTTAAGCTTTTTGGTGGCCAGGTGTTTGGCATCTGGGGTTTTGAAGAATGATAAGAACTATGCTTTAATCTCGGCTTTCATCGCTCTGGGTTTCCTTTCCAAAAAGGTCATGTACCATGTCAAGGCCCTTTTCCTTAAGGCTCCGGCGAACTGTGCCATCTGTCGGTCTTCATCTGTTACCTGGTTTGCTTCCCAGGTTGACTCGCAGACAAACCAATGTCATCTGGGGTCTTCATCTCCCTCGTAGAGAGGAATGTGAGCCGATCCGTGACCCATGTCTGAATCACTTTCACTGCTCTCAGAAGTTGGAGGAGATGGAGGTGGGGGTGGCGGTGAAAGTGGTGGGGTTATTAATGTAGTCGAGCCTGCAGAATTTTGGTCGACGGATCTTGAGCTCCTGTCGGTCGCCAATTCATCGTCGACTTGCATTCGGTTGATGTCGACTTCGGATTTCGATGGTCCACTGCAACTTGGTGTTCGCAAGTCTGCTTGTTCGATTTCTTCTAGAGATGTATTTGGGGGGGGGGGGGGGGGGGGGGGGGGGGGGGGGTGCTCCTTCATGTGTTGGTAAGAGCAAGTGGATACTTCAGAGGGAGGGTGCCGCCTGGAACGTCACCCAATTTCCTTCGAGCAGTCAACGTATAATAAGGTGTCGACCAATGTACGTTTCATCGCCTAGTCGGCTCCATATACTGAAGTCACCAGCTCGTAGTCGTAGGTCATCTTCAACAATAGTATGTATTCTAGTACGCGGATTTGTTGGGGAAAGGGTTATTCCGTCATTGGGAGCTGTTATTTGGAGAGCTTCTGGCTGCTCTATCCACACTTCTTCCTCCTTAGGGGATACCTCTTGCTCTATGCCCTCTTCCTGTCGGTCATGACCCGACTCTGGCGGATTCTCTTCGCGGTCGTCCTCCCTAGGGTTTTGTTCATTGTGCAGCCCTGTGGCTCGTTCACATATTGCTTCCCTTCTCTTCTGTCATTCGTCCCTTTCTTGTTTCTGAATGTCCGACATACGTTCGTACAATGCTATTTTCTTAAGGTCCTCTTTGGTCGACTTTTCATTACTGGTGACGGTTATCAGGTTTAGAACGAATAGGATCCACTATGCTCTACCTCCGACACATGACCAGCTACCCCCCCATAGC
Organism: Pseudotsuga menziesii; assembly: GCA_001517045.1. Lineage (NCBI taxonomy): Eukaryota > Viridiplantae > Streptophyta > Pinopsida > Pinales > Pinaceae > Pseudotsuga > Pseudotsuga menziesii. The sequence goes on from LPNX010554157.1 coordinate 51,049, forward strand.
CTACCCGATGCTTTTAGAAAGCCCAGATAGTTCGATTTACTTGCTCAGAAAGTATTCCCACTCTCTTTCTGCAATGAATTTCTCCCACTTCCTCTGCTTCTCCTCCCAATTGGTATTTGATGGTGGTTCGCACAGCGATGAATGAGGTTCAACGATGTGGCCTGCTCCGTTCTCTATCAAGAATTTGAACAGCAAGGTCGGTAGGGAGCACAAAAATGGTTCGGTGAAGTCTGTGTAAAACTTTTATTTGACAGTTTCCATAGAAGTTCTGTCTCCGACTGCTTTCTCCTCACAGAAGTCGTCGACGATTTTCTCAAACCATTCTGATAGATTTGTTCGGCCTCCTCGGATCAATTTTTCTAGTAACTGTTGTTCTTTAGTTTCGTCCGACTTTCTCATCCAGAAGTTGCTTCAAGAGTTGTGGCACTAATTCGACAAAATTTTGATGCGTCTCTATGAAAAATGTTGCTTTGGCTTCAGCAACTGTTAATCTGTTCCTTCTTGCATAATTTTGCAAGTAGTTCGCAATTTTACGGTCCCACGAGTCCTTAATCTCCTGATCTGGTATCATATGTGAGCATATATTTCAGACATGTATTACCGGCAATGGAACCAATGTTGTAATCTCACAGATCACATAAGGTTACCAATAATACATACTAAAACATATATATCTATAAATCAGAAACATGAGACAAGAACATATAGGAAAACAGATTATATTATTGCAACAAGTTCATACAAGGCAGAGAACTGAACTGAGTTCTCATTTGGCTCAACAGCCTAATATATACAATTACAAACAGTTACAGAATAACTACCTGTCGATTCGGTGAACCGAAATGACTTTTAGTTAGCCGACTTAATCTTCTAGTTTAGTCGGCCGACCAACTTAGTCAGCTGATCGACTAAGTCGGCCCATCGACTTAGTCGGCTGATCGACTAAGTCGATCTTCGTTCCAGTCGACTTATGTCAACTTGCTCCTTCCTATAGGTTTCTATATAGAGAGAGAAATATATTCGAAGTTAGGGTCTTATAAATAGAGAGCCCAGTGAGATTGAAGGTTAGGGGTTTACAAGGATCGAGAGAGATTGAGAGTTATGGGTTCTTAGGGACATATTAGGGGAGGGGTTTAAAGAGAGAGAGAGTGAGATTTTGTGTTAGAGTATTAGAGAGAGAGGATATTAATGGTTAGGGTTTCTATATATAGAGAGAAATATATTCGAGGTTAGGGGCTTAGAGAGAGAGAGCCTAGTGAGATTGGAGGTTAAGGGTTTACAAGGATCGAGAGAGATTGAGAGTTATGGGTTCTTAGAGACAGATTGGGGGTTGTTATTAAGAGAGCAAGAGAGAGAGAGAGATTGGAGGTTTAGGGTTTAGAATGAGATTGTGGGTTAGGGTTTAGAAAGATAGATGGAGAGAGAAACAGGTTGAGGAGTTTACACACACACACACACACACACACACACACACACACACGCACACACACACACACACAGATTAGAGGTTAAGGGTTTAGAGAGAGGGAGAGACAGAGAGAGAATAGAGTTAGTGGTTGAGAGAGATAGATATATATTGGGGGTTATGGTTTTTAATAGAGATAGAGAGATAGGGTGTTAGGGTTTAGAGACAGAGAGTGATTTTTAGGTTTTTAGAGGGAGATATTGGATGATATATGTTAAGATACAAAGAGAGAATGAGTGTTAGGTATTTTTAGAAAGAGAATGGGGTTTTTGAGTATAGAGAGAGAGAAAGAGAGAGATTGGGAGTTTAGGGTTGAGAGAGAGAGAGCAAGGGAATCAAGGGTTAGGAGTTTAAAGAGAGAGAGATTAGGGTTTAGTGGTTTATAGATAGAGATATTGAAGGTTAGAGATTTAGAGTCAGAGAGATATTAGGGGATAGTGTTATATAGAGAGTGGTCGGGGGTTAGGGAGAGTTGGAGAAAGGGGGACATTGGGGGCTAGGAATTTAGAGAGAGAGAGAGAGAGATTAGGGGTTAAGGTTTTAAAGAGAGATATTGGGGGTTAGTGCTTTATAGAAAGAGATATTTAAGGTTAGAGATTTAGAGAGAGAGAGAGAGATTGAGGGATAGGGTCTTATAGAGAGAGATATTGAAGGATATTGGTTTAGACAAAGATAGAGAGATTGGGATTTAGGGGTTAGGGGTTTAGAGAGAGAGAGAAATAGAGAGAGATTTGGGGTTAGGAGTTTGGAGAGAGATGGAGAAAGAGGGATATTGGCGGTTAAGCATTTAGAGAGAGAGAAAGGTTTGGGTTAGGTATTTGAAGAGAGAGAGAGAGAGATTGGGGTTAGGGTTTTAAGAGAGAGAGAGAGAGAGATTGGGGGTTAGGCTTTTATATATATAGACGCACACACACAAATATTGGAGGTTATACAAAGATATTGATTGTTTGTTGGGGTTTATAGAGAGAGAGATATAAAAAGAGGAAAATTAGGTGTTAGCAGTTTAGAGATAGGGATAGAGAGAGATTGGGGTTTAGGGGTTTAGGGAGAGAGAGATTAGGGGTTAAAGGTTTAAAAAAAGAGGGAGATTGCAAGTTACGTTTTTAGAGAGAGAGAGAGAGAGAGAGAGAGAGAGAGAGAGAGAGAGATTGGGGTTTAGGTGTGTAGAGAGAGAAATGGAGAGATTGGAGGTTAGGATTTTAGAGAAGGAGGGAAACTAAGAGATTGGGATTTAGTAGTTTAGTGGTTTACCGAGAGAGAGAAAGATTGGGATTTAGTGGTTTAGAAAGAGGAAGATAAAATGAGAGACATTGGTGGTTAGGGGTTTAGAGAGAGAAGAACAAGAGTTTAAGGGTTTAGAGAGAGATGGACTAGAGTTTAGTGGTTTAGAGAGAGAAAGATTGAGGGTTAGGGGTTTAGAGAGATGAAGACTAGGGATCTAGGGCTTAAAGAGAGAGAGAAATTAGGGTTCCAAGAATGAAGGAGAGAGGTATATTTAGGGTTTCTGCATAGGGTTTTAGGGAGAGAGAGTGATTAAGAGATAGAGCTTAGGGGTTAGAGGTTAAGGGAGAGAGACAGAGAGATAAAGAGAGAGATTTGGGGTTAGGAGTTTAGAGAGATAGAGATTGGATTTTATGGGTTTAGAGAGAGTGAGAGGGAGAAGAGATTGGAGGTTAGAGAGAGAAATATTTAGTGTTAGGAATTTATATATATATATATTTGGTATTAGGGATATAGAGAGAGATTGAGATCAAAAAAAGATATTAAAGGTTAGGGATTTAAAGAGAGAAAGAAAGAGATTTGAGGTTATGATTTTAGAGATAGAGAAATTATGGGTTTCGGGTGTAGAGAGAGAGATCATGGAAGGAGTATGGGTGGTCAGTGGTTGGGGTTAGAGATACATAGAGAGGGGGGAGGGTTATGTGGGTGTGCATTTGGGGTTTAGGGAGGTGATATCGAGAGAGAGATGGAGTTTGATTGGGGATTAGGGATTTATATAGAAAGAGATTAGGGATTAGTAGTTGAGAGAGAGATTGGATTTTACAGCTTTAGAAAGAGTGATAGGGAGAGAGAGATTGGATTTTATGGGTTGATAAAGAGGGAGAGGGAAAATTAGATCGGAGGTTAGAGAGAGATAGAGAGAGAGAGAGAGAGAGATAGAGAGAGAGAGAGAGAGAGAGAGAGAGAGAGAGAGAAAGAGATTTGGGATTAGGGATATAGAGAGAGACTCAGAGAGAAAGAGATATTGGAGGTTAGGGTTTGAGAGATAGATAGAAACAGATTGGAGGTTATGAGTTTAGAGATAGAGAGATTAAGGGTTTAGGATGTAGAGAGAGAAATCATAGAGGGATTATGGATGGTTAGTGGTTGGTGTTAGAGATAGATAGACAAGTGGGAGGGGTATGTGGTTGTGTGTTTTTGGTTTATTGAGGTGATATTGAGAGAGAGAGAGTGAGGGTTTGGGGATTAGGGGTCTATAAAGGGAGAGATTAGCGGTTATCAATTGAGAGAGAGAAGAGATAACGGGGTTAGGGGTTTAAATATAGAGTGATATTGGGGGTTAAAGATAGAGAGATTGGGTGTTAGTAGTTAGAAAGAGAGAGAGAGAAATTGGGTGTTAGTAGTTTAGAGAGAGAGAGAGAGAGAGGAAGAAAGAAAGATATTTAGGGTTTAGGATTTATATAGATATCTAGAGAGATAGGGTGAGAGGGTGAGATATTGGAGGTTAGGGGTTTAAAGAGAGAGAATGAGATTTTGTGTTAGGGTATTAGAGAGAGAGGAGATTAAGGGTTAGGGTTACTATATATAGAGAGAAAGATATTCAAAGTTAGGGGCTTATAGACAGTGAGCCTAGTGAGATTTAAGGTTAGGGGTTTACAAGGATTGAGAGAGATTGAGAGTTATGAGTTCTTAGAGACATATTGGGGGAGGGGTTTAAAGAGAGAGAGTGAGATTTTGTGTTAGGGTATTAGAGAGAGAGGAGATTAATGGTTAGGGTTTCTATACATAGAGAGAAAGATATTCGAGGTTAGGGGATTAGAGAGAGAGAGAGCCTAGTGAGATTGGAGATTAAGGGTTTACAAGGATCGAGAGAGATTGAGAGTTATGGGTTCTTAGAGACAGATTGGGGGTTGTTATTGAGAGAGCGAGAGAGGGAGAGAGAGAGAGAGATTGGAGGTTTAGGGTTTAGAATGAGATTGTGGGTTAGGGGTTAGAAAGATAGATGGAGAGAGAAACGGGTTGAGGTGTTTACAAACACACACACACACACACACATGCACACACAGAGAGAGAGATTAGAGGTTAAGGGTTTAGAGAGAGAGAGAGAGACAGAGAGAGAATGGAGTTAGTGGTTGAGAGAGATAGATATATATTCGGGGTTATGGATTTTAATAGAGATAGAGAGATAGGGTGTTAGGGTTTAGAGACAGAGAGTGATTTTTAGGTGTTTAGACGGAGATATTGGATGATATATGTTAAGATACAAAGAGAGAATGAGTGTTAGGTATTTTTAGAAAGAGAATGAGGTTTTTGAGTTTAGAGAGAGAGAAAGAGAGAGATTGGGAGTTTAGGGTTGAGAGAGAGATAGAGCAAGGGAATCAAGGGTTAGGAGTTTAAAGAGAGAGAGAGATTAGGGGTTAGTGGTTTATAGATAGAGATATTGAAGGTTAGATATTTAGAGTCAGAGAGATATTAGGGGATAGTGTTATATAGAGAGGGGTTGTGGGCTAGGGAGAGTTGGAGAAAGACGGACATTGGGGGCTAGGCATTTAGAGAGAAAGAGAGAGAGAGAGAGAAAGAGAGAGAGAGAGAGAGAGAGAGAGAGAGAGATTAGGGGTTAAGGTTTTAAAGAGAGATATTGGGGGTTAGTGGTTTATAGAAAGAGATATTGAAGGTTAGAGATTTAGAGAGAGAGAGAGAGATTGAGGGATAGGGGCTTATAGAGAGAGAGATATTGAAGGATATTGGTTTAGACAAAGATAGAGAGATTGGGATTTAGGGGGTAGGGGTTTAGAGAGAGAGAGAGAGATAGAGAGAGATTTGGGGTTAGGAGTTTGGAGAGAGATGGAGAAAGAGGGATATTGGGGGTTAAGCATTTAGAGAGAGAGAGAGGTTTGGGTTAGGGATTTGAAGAGAGAGAGAGAGAGAGAGAGAGAGAGAGAGAGAGAGATTGGGGTTAGGGGTTTGAAGAGAGAGAGAGAGAGATTGGGGGTTAGGATTATATATATATATATAGACGTGCACACACAAATATTGGAGGTTATACAGAGATATTGATTGTTTGTTGGGGTTTATAGACAGATAGATATAAAAAGAGGAAAATTAGGTGTTAGCAGTTTAGAGATAGGGATAGAGAGAGATTGGGGTTTAGGGGTTTAGAGAGGGAGAGATTAGGGGTTAAATGTTTAAAGAAAGAGGGAGATTGCAAGTTACGTTTTTAGAGAGAGAGAGAGAGAGAGAGAGAGATTGGGGTTTAGGTGTGTAGAGAGAGAAATGGAGAGATTGGAGGTCAGGAGTTTAGAGGAGGAGGGAAACTAAGAGATTGGGATTTAGTAGTTTAGTGGTTTACCAAGAGAGAGAAAGATTGGGATTTAGTGGTTTAGAAAGAGGAAGATAAAATGAGAGATATTGGTGGTTAGGTGCTTAGAGAGAGAAGAACAATAGTTTAAGGGTTTAGAGAGAGATGGACTAGAGTTTAGTGGTTTAGAGAGAGAAAGATTGAGTGTTAGGGGTTTAGAGAGATGAAGACTAGGGATCTAGGGCTTAGAGAGAGAGATAAATTAGGGTTCCAAGAATGAAGGAGAGAGGGATATTTAGGGTTTCTGCATAGGGTTTTAGGGAGAGAGAGTGATTAAGAGATAGAGCTTAGGGGTTAGAGGTTAAGGGAGAGAGACAGAGAGATAAAGAGAGAGATTTGGGGTTAGGAGTTTAGAGAGATAGAGATTGGATTTTATGGGTTTAGAGAGAGTGAGAGGGAGAAGAGATTGGAGGTTAGAGAGAGAAATATTTAGTGTTAGGAATTTAGATATATATATATATATATATATATATATATATATATTTGGTATTAGGGATATAGAGAGAGATTGAGATCAAAAAAATATATTAAAGGTTAGGGATTTAAAGAGAGAAAGAAAGAGATTTGAGGCTAGGATTTTAGAGATAGAGAAATTATGGGTTTCAGGAGTAGAGAGAGAGATCATGGAAGGAGTATGGGTGGTCAGTGGTTGGGGTTAGATATACACAGAGAGGGGGAGGGTTATGTGGGTGTGCATTTGGGGTTTAGGGAGGTGATATCGAGAGAGAGATGGAGTTTGATTGGGGATTAGGGGTTTATATAGAAAGAGATTAGGGATTAGTAGTTGAGAGAGAGATTGGATTTTACAGGTTTAGAAAGAGTGATAGGGAGAGAGAGATTAGATTTTATGGGTTTAGAAAGAGTGAGAGGGAGAGGGAGATTGTAGAAAGAGTGTGTTGCTACCGCAATTGTTCTCCCTAAATTTACTTTATTTAAATTTTGGGCCCCTCCTCCTCATTTTTGCCTGGTTTGGTCGTGGAACTCTTGAGCCTCTCAGGCATTTTTCTTTTAGTTTTACTTTGAAAATGGATGTCAGCTGGTCTATTTATGCCTTGTTCAGTTTCGGTTTGAGTCGTAGATGTCTGGTTTTCTGGTCGAAGAAAAGGAAAATTTTTGCTTTTCAGAGTTGCCTTTTCGAAGAAAGAACGAACCCAGTTGTGCCTGATCCTTAAAACTGTTTGAATATTTAATTGTTTCTTGCGATCGGGCCTCTTTTTAATTTCAGATCTCGCCACCATCCAATTCGTATTTAACCTTAAGTCGCTTTCCTGTAGCCATGACTCGTCCGTCGTTGCAGCTGGGAGATCCTCTAAGCTTCCGATTCTAATTTCTGCTGACGTCCGACCTATCCTCCTCCTGCCCTCGTCGCTTGTCTCCAACCTTTGTCTCCTCCGTCGTTTTGGCTGGGAGATCCTTTCAACTTCCGATGTACCATCCTGTCGACGTCCGATTAATGATGTTTCCCATATATGGAGTGGTCTACCCATCCGACGTAAGTATTGTTGAGCCACCAGTAAGTCTCCCGCCATGGTCGAGGTAGTGGTATCGGCTCCTGGTTATTTCCTTGTGGGCTGGTTGTTTCATGAGTAGATCTGACTATTTTGTTTTATAACGTAACCCCAGTGGATGATGCTTGTCGATTGATTGTAGGTGAGCGCGAAGGAGCAATCAAAATGCCACGGCGTGGAGAAATACGGACCGTTTAATAGAAAACACAGAGTTTGAAAGGCCCGGTAGTTACCCAACCAATCATGAATGTGCGTTGAAAGATGGGGGATCAGGAACATTTTGGCAACTAGAAAGACACACGTTTAGGGGGAGCCCAAAAGGTCGCAAATGGTAGTTTAAATATCTGAAAGTAGGAATAAGACAGGGCTTTTTCCCTGGGAAATTTTGTAAACCATCTATTATAAGAGGAACTACTTCGTTTTACATGAGAGACTGCAAACTTTGCTTGCTGGAAGAGGTGCAATATGGAATACATCACATGTATTTAATTGAGCTATGTGAAGAGGAACTATTTCATTTTCAGCTATGACTCTTTAACTGTGAGAATGTTCTGATTTCTGAACCTATGTTCTTGCTGGAATATTCTTAAGTTTATTTTTTTGATGTGGTTCTCCATGGTGAGTAATATTTGCTTGTTCATAAATAATCAGCTATCTGGTTGTTGAAATTTTTTTTTGTAGAGTGTTCATGTGTTTTGGAAGAAAGTCTCAGCTATCTGAAACATTTCACAATGCATGTACTGATTGTATTATTCACCAAACATGATAATTCTGCTCCCTAGGGATAGATTAGATAGTTAGTTTATTTCTTATTGTATCTGATTTGGTTGCTTGCGAGCACAAGACGAGAGGTAAGAACCT
>LPNX010554157.1:63435-95525 GCA_001517045.1 Pseudotsuga menziesii
TACCAATATTTAAAAACCTACGACACTAGCATCATCAAGCACATCGTCCCTATTAAAGCGGGCGTCAAGCCATATCAGCAGTCGTTAAGGAAGATGCACCCGAAGTTGGAGCCACTAATCCAGAGCGAAGTAAAGAAATTGTTAGATGCTAGAATTATTTTTAAAGTCAGACACTCTGAGTGGGTGTCAAATTTAGTGCCAGTTAGAAAAAAATCGGGAGAAATCAGACTGTGCGTGGACTTCAGAAACTTAAACCGCACCTCAGATAAAGACAACTATTCGGTGCCTCCCATGGAGCAGTTGTTACAGATGGTTTCCGGTTCTGAATTGTTTTCATTATTAGACAGGTTCTCTGGTTACAACCAAGTGTCAGTAGCCGAGGAAGATAGATTGAAGACAACGTTCAGAACTAAATGGGGGACTTTTGCCTATAGAAGGATGCCTTTTGGACTGATTAACGCTGGAGCGACATTTCAGAGAGCTATGGACATAGCTTTCCATAGACTGATTGGACGAAGTGTTGTGGTATACCTTTATGACATCACAATATTTTCGAAGAAAAGAGGGGAGCACGCGTTCCACCTGAAGCAAATTTTTGAACGCTGCCGAAAATATGGCATTTCCCTCAATCCTAAGAAGTGCGTTTTTGCGGTCACAGAGGGAAAGTTACTGGGGCATATAGTTTCAATGAGAGGTATATCTATAGAACTAGAAAGAATTAAGGCCATTGAACAAAGACCTATGCCCCATAATAAAAAGGGAATGCAATCCTTCATGGGAACAATAAACTTTGTAAGAAGATTTGTACCTGATTTTGCCCAGACTGTTAAGCCATTGCAGCAGATGGTCAAGCAAAATACACAATTTAAGTGGACTGAAATTGAAAAGAATGCTTTCAGAAAAATCAAGACTGATGTTGCACATGCTCCCTCCCTGAAAATCCCAGACTTTGGTAAAGACTTTATTATGTACACCTTTGCATCCGATGATTCATTGGCAGCCATGCTTACCCAAAAGGAGGACGGGGGTGATGAATTCCCAATCTCTTTCATGAGCACTGCGCTTCAAGGGGCTGAATTAAACTACCCAGCCATTGATAAGCAAGCATATGCAGTATTTAAGGCAGTGAAGCAATTCAGGCCTTATATATTAAAAAATCGGACCAAGGTAATAGTTCCTTACCCAGTTGTAAGGTCTCTTCTCATTCAGAAAGTGTTGGGAGAAAGAAGGGGCAACTGGGTAACAACCCTTCAAGAATACGACCTTGAATTCAAGCTAGCCACTATAGTGAAAGGTCAAGGGCTATGCAAATTGATGACTGGAAGCAGAAACAATGAAGAACAAGCATGGGAAGATGGAGCCGAATTGCATGTAATGGATGTATGTCCTTTGTTCACGGTTCCTGAATCCTGGTACAGAGACCTTGTGCATTACCTACAGTCAGGGATATTGCCAGAACATTGGAGTTCAAAACAAAGGAGAGCTCTGTGTTTGAAATCAGCTTCCTACCAAATCATAGAAGGCGTATTATTCAGAAAGAACTACAATGGAGTCCTCCTGAGATGCTTGGAGAAAGAGGATGGTAAGAAAGTAATGTCTGAATTACACGATGGTCCGGCTGGGGGACATTTTTCAGGCGCCACTACAGCCCACAAAATCCTTAGAGCTGGTTACTATTGGCCTATGCTCTTTAAGGATGCACATGCACATGTCAGGAAATGCGATATTTGTCAAAGATGCGGTGGAAGACTACCTAAAGCAGCAGCACCTCTAAATCTTGTGATGGTCATGGAACCATTTGAACAATGGGGGCTGGACATTATTGGAGAAATAAAACCGAATTCTTCCTTGCTGCAAAAGTACATTCTTACTGCTACTGATTATTTCACTCACTGGTTCAAAGCTATCCCACTGCGCAAAATAAACGAAGATGAAGTCATCAGCTTCCTACAAGATCATATCATGACCAGGTTTGGAGTTCCAATTTCGTTAGTTTTTGACAATGCTAAATATTTTTCATCAATTAAATTGACTGCATTTGCTCATGATAAAGGGATAAAATTACATTACTTTGCTAACTACTATCCGCAAGGGAATGGCCTGGCCGAGTCCTCTAATAAAAACCTCATTAGAATTTTGAAGAAGACTGTAGTAGAAAACCAGAAAGTTGGCACTCAGCCTTACCCAACGCCCTATGGGCTGACAGAGTCACCCCCAAGTCTGCAATAGGAATATCACCCTATAACCTTGTGTACGGTAAGGAGGCCATCCTGCCCCCCAATATCATGCTACCAGCTTCCATACTAGCCCAAGAGTCTAGGGGGTCTGATGATGAGGTTCTCCAAATAAGGATATATAATCTTCTGAAAGCAGAGGAGGCCAGATCCAAGGCTAGAGAAAATTTTAAACAGCAGCGGGAGATAGTAAAAAGATGGTTTGACAAACACAAAGCTGGGAAAAGGGACTTGGAAGTGGGAGACCTTGTTCTCAAGTGGGATCATCCCCATGATGAGAAGGGAAAGCATACTAAGTTCCAACAATTATGGGTAGGCCCATTTCAGATCAAAGCAAAACTTGGCCCTGCTACTTATAAGCTGCAGGATTTACAGGGATGGGAAGAGAACCTACCAGTCAATGGTTTGGTTCTCAAGCCTTATTTTTCTTCAAGTTGTCTTTGAGTTTCCTGTTTTGTATATAAATAAGATGTTGGTTGTTTTGGAGTCATGTTTTCATTTTGTTTGGTTTTAAGTCTATCGGTTTCAATAAAGGGAGTTAACTCATGGTTATTTGAGAGACACCAAAATTTTCGGGAATGGTGGACACGTTTGAGTAGTTAGACTGTGTGTTGCTGTTTGAGTTCTTCCAGTCTAGCAGTTTTTCTCGAAGTCTCTGTGTGCATTGAAGTCCTACTTAACCCCTGCAAGATAAACCAGATTCAAGGAGTCTGGAGTACTATGTCAGGGATCCATCCATGTCACATGTAAAATGTTCAAAGGAGCGACAGTAAAGGACCCATGGAAAGAAGAAAGGTGAACAGTGTATTAAATATAAATGATCCCATGCCAAGAAGCAAATGCCAAAAGGAAAATAAAGAGTCCAAACCTCTATAAAAGCATCATAAATCAAAGCGGTACTGAATCACAAGTACTAAATTGCCAAAAGATCCTCTCCGTCCATGAGCTGAAGCTTGAAACACACCACTCACACAAAAGGACACTACGGGATAGAGGATCCTGAATTAAAATTCAGTAAGAAAGGCGCACAGAAAGACTCAAATGAAAGGAACAAAAGTCCAAAAGCACACAAAGTGTTAAAATGGCATGGGAACGAGGAACAAATGAATACTGTTGTTTACTATCTGCTGCAACCCTATGGTGTCCATGTTGTTAGCTACCTGAAGACAAAAGTAATAATGAAACTCATGCTCGGGCCCGGAAAGAGTTATCTGGACTTGAAGATCTCATTTTCCACTTCCCCAAATTGGACTAGTATCAATGATTAAGGTACACACTTCGGTCATTTGAGAAATCCAGATAGCTGGAAGAATTTATTTGATGCATCTGGTTGTGAAACAGCCTACCACTCAAAGAAAGTCACCCAGAGATCTAGGTTCACCAGGAAATCACCAGTTGTTGCTGTCGCAACTGTTCTCCCTAAATTTACTTTATTTAAATTCTGGGCCCCTCCTCCTCGTTTTTGCCTGGTTTGGTCGTGGAACTCTTGAGCCTCTCAGGCGTTTTTCTTTTAGTTTTACTTTGAAAATGGATGTCAGCTGGCCTATTTATGCCTTGTTCAGTTTTGGTTTGAGTCGTGGATGTCTGGTTTTCTGGTTGAAGAAAAGGAAAATTTTTGCTTTTCAGAGTTGCCTTTTCGAAGAAAGAATGAACCCAGTTGTGCCTGATCCTTAAAACTATTTGAATATTTGATTGTTTCTTGCGATCAGGCCTCTTTTTAATTTTAGATCGAAAGCTGTTAGTCTTCTGTTCCGGCACCGTTACAGCCCTCAGATCATTCTAGCATCCGACTCTCTAGATCTCACCATCGTCCGATTCCTATTTAACCTTAAGTCGCTTGCCCGTAGCCCTGAATCGTCCGCCGTTGCAGCTGGGAGATCCTCTGAGCTTACGATTCTAATGTCTTCCAACGTCCAACTTATCCTCCTCCTGCCCTCGTTGCTTGTCTCCAACCTTTGTCTCGTCCTCCGTTTCGGCTGGGAGATCCTTTCAACTTCCAATGTACCATCCTGCCGACATCCAATTAATGATGTTTCCCGCCTGTGGAGTGGTCTACCCGTCCGACGTAAGTATTGTTGAGCCACCAGTAAGTCTCCCGCCATGGTCGAGGTAGTGGTATCGGCTCCTGGTGATTTCCTTGTGGGCTGGTTGTTTCATGAGTAGATCTGACTATTTTGTTTTATAATGTAACCCCAGTGGATGATGCTTGTCGATCGATTGTAGGTGAGCGCGGAGGAGCGATCAAAATGCCACGGCGTGGAGAAATACGTACCGTTTAACAGCAAATGCGGAGTTTGAAAGGCCTAGTAGTTACCCAACCAATCATGAATGTGCGTTGAAAGATGGGGTATCAGGAACGTTTTGGCAACTGCAAAGACACACGTTTAGGGGGAGCCCGAAAGGTCGCAAATGATAGTTTAAATATCTGAAAGTAGGAATAAGATAGGGCTTTTTCCCTGGGAAATTTTGTAAACCATCTATTGTAAGAGGAACTACTTTGTTTTACATGAGATACTGCAAACTTTGCTTGCTGGAAGAGGTGCAATATGGAATACATCACATGTATTTAATTGAGCTATGTGAAGAGGAACTATTTCATTTTCAGCTATGACTCTTTAACTGTGAAAATGTTCTGATTTCTGAACCTACGTTTTTGCTGGAATATTCTTAAGTTTATTTTTGTGATGTGGTTCTCCATGGTGAGTAATATTGGCTTGTTCATAAATAATCACCTATCTGGTTGTTGAAATTTTTTTTTGTAGAGTGTTCATGTGTTTTGGAAGAAAGTCTCAGCTATCTGAAACATTTCACAATGCATGTACTGATTGTATTATTCACCCAACATGATAATTCTACTCCCTAGGGATAGATTAGATAGTTAGTTTATTTCTTATTGTATCTGATTTGGTTGCTTGCGAGCACAAGACGAGAGGTAAGAACCTGCGCATCACATTGTGACCGCTCCCTGCACCTTGATCGCCCTGCATTTAATTAGGCACTTGCATTTCATTTCTTAAAGGGAAAACATAAAAAATCGGTGGGCCGGGTCACAACCGGTAAAGCCTTTGTTTTGTTTCTTGACCTACGGTAGCCGGACCGCAAACCAGATGGATTCCCTATTCCAAACAGCCAACGGGCTAGTTGGGAACGTTGATTGGGGAGAATCCCTTACTGTTGCCGCCTGCGAATTTCCAGGCCTCAACAGAGTGATAGGGGGAGAGAGATTGGATTTTATGGGTTGATAAAGAGGGAGAGGGAAAATTAGATCGGAGGTTAGAGAGAGAGAGAGAGAGAGAGAGAGAGAGAGAGAGAGAAAGAGAGAGAGAGAGAGAGAGAGATTTGGGATTAGGGCTATAGAGAGAGACTTGGAGAGAAAGTGATATTGGAGGTTAGGGTTTTAGATATAGATAGAAAGAGATTGGAGGTTATGAGTTTAGAGATAGAGAGATTAAGGGTTTAGGATGTAGAGAGAGAAATCATAGAGGGATTATGGATGGTCAGTGGTTGGGGTTAGAGATAGATAGACAAGTGGGAAGGGTATGTGGGTGTGTGTTTTGGGTTTATTGAGGTCATATTGAGAGAGAGAGAGAGAGGGTTTGGGGATTAGGCGTCTATAACGGGAGAGATTAGCGGTTAGCAATTGAGAGAGAGAAGAGATAATGGGTTTAGGGGTTTAAAGATAGAGTGATATTGGGGGTTAAAGATAGAGAGAAATTGGGTGTTAGTAGTTTAGAGAGAGAGAGAGAGAGGAAGAAAGAAAGATATTTAGGGTTTAGGATTTATATAGATATCTAGAGAGAGAGGGCGAGAGGGTGAGATATTGGAGGTTAGGGGTTTAAAAAGAGAGAATGAGATTTTGTGTTAGGGTATTAGAGAGAGAGGATATTAAGGGTTAGGGGTTTACAAGGATTGACAGAGATTGAGAGTTATGAGTTCTTAGAGACATATTGGGGGAGGGGTTTAAAGAGAGAGAGTGAGATTTCATGTTAGGGTATTAGAGAGAGAGGAGATTAATGGTTAGGGTTTCGATATATAGAGAGAAATATATTTGAAGTTCGGGGCTTAGAGAGAGAGAGAACCTAGTGAGATTGGAGGTTAAGGGTTTACAAGGATCGAGAGAGAGAGAGAGAGAGAGAGAGAGAGAGAGAGAGAGAGAGATTGGAGGTTTAGGGTTTAGAATGAGATTGTGGGTTAGGGGTTAGAAAGATAAATGGAGAGAGAAACGGGTTGAGCGGTTTACACACACACACACACACACACAAAGAGAGAGAGAGAGAGAGAGAGATTAGAGGTTAAGGGTTTAGAGAGAGAGAGAGACAGAGAGAGAATGGAGTTAGTGGTTGAGAGAGATAGATATATATTGGGGGTTATGGATTTTAATAGAGATAGAGAGATAGGGTGTTCAAGTTTAGAGACGGAGAGTGATTTTTAGGTGTTTAGAGGGAGATATTGGATGATATATGTTAAGATACAAAGAGAGAATGAGTGTTAGGTATTTTTAGAAAGAGAATGGGGTTTTTGAGTTTAGAGAGAGAGAAAGAGAGAGATTGGGAGTTTAGGGTTGAGAGAGAGAGAGCAAGGGAATCAAGGGTTAGGATTTTAAAGAGAGAGATATTAGGGGTTAGTGGTTTATAGATAGAGATATTGAAGGTTAGAGGTTTAGAGTCAGAGAGATATTAGGGGATAGTGTTATATAAAGAGGGGTTGGGGGTTAGGGGTTTAGGGAGAGTTGGAGAAAGAGGGACAATGGGGACCAGGCATTTAGAGAGAGAGAGAGATTAGGGGTTAAGGTTTTAAAGAGAGATATTGGGGGTTACTAGTTTATAGAAAGAGATATTGAAGGTTAGAGATTTAGAGAGAGAGAGAGAGATTGAGGGATAGCGTCTTATAGAGAGAGAGATATTGAAGTATATTGGTATAGACAAAGATAGAGAGATTGGGATTTAAGGGTTAGGGGTTTAGAGTGAGAGAGAAATAGAGAGATATTTGGGGTTAGGAGTTTGGAGAGAGATGGAGAAAGAGGGATATTGGGGGTTAAGCATTTAGAGAGAGAGAGAGGTTTGGGTTAGGGATTTGAAGAGAGAGAGAGAGATTGGGGTTAGGGGTTTGAAGAGAGAGAGAGAGAGATATCGAGGGTTAGGCTTTTATATATATAGACGCACACACAAAAATATTGGAGGTTATACAGAGATATTGATTGTTTGTTGGGGTTTATAGAGAGATAGATATAAAAAGTGGAAAATTAGGTGTTAGCAGTTTAGAGATAGAGATATAGAGAGATTGGGGTTTAGGGGTTAAAGGTTTAAAGAAAGAGGGAGATTGCAAGTTATGGTTTTAGAGAGAGAGAGAGAGAGATTGGGGTTTAAGTGTGTAGGGAGAGAAATGGAGAAATTGGAGGTTAGGAGTTTAGAGAAGGAGGGAAAGTAAGAGATTGGGATTTAGTAGTTTAGTGGTTTAGAGAGAGAGAGAAAGATTGGGATTTAGTGGTTTAGAAAGAGGAAGATAAAATGAGAGATATTGGTGGTTAGGGGTTTAGAGAGAGAAGAACAAGAGTTTAAGGGTTTAGAGAGAGATGGACTAGAGTTTAGTGGTTTAGAGAGAGAGAGATTGAGTGTTAGGGGTTTAGAGAGATGAAGACTAGGGATATAGGGCTTAGAGAGAGACATAAATTAGGGTTCCAGGAATGAAGGAGAGAGGGATATTTAGGGTTTGTGAATAAGGTTTTAGGGAGAGAGAGTGACTAAGAGATAGAGCTTAGGGGTTAGAGGTTAAGGGAGAGAGACAAAGAGATAAAGAGAGAGATTTGGGTTTAGGAGTTTAGAGAGAGAGAGATTGGATTTTATGGGTTTAGAGAGAGTGAGAGGGAGAAGAGATTGGAGGTTAGAGAGAGAAATATTTAGTGTTAGGAATTTATATATATATATATATATGGTATTAGGGATATAGAGAGAGATTGAGATTAAAAAAAAAAAGATATTAAAGGTTAGGGATTTAAAGAGAGAAAGAAAGAGATTTGAGGTTAGGATTTTAGAGATAGAGAAATTATGGGTTTGGGGTGTAGAGAGAGAGATCATGGAAGGAGTATGGGTGGTCAGTGGTTGGGGTTAGAGATACATAGAGAGGGGGGAGGGTTATGTGGGTGTACATTTGGGGTATAGGGAGGTGATATCGAGAAAGAGATGTAGAGTGATTGGGGATTAGGTGTTTATATAGAAAGAGATTAGGGATTAGTAGTTGAGAGAGAGATTGGATTTTACGTGTTTAGAAAGAGTGAGAGGGAGAGGGAGATTGTAGAAAGAGTGATAGGGGGAGAGAGATTGGATTTTATGGGTTGAGAAAGAGGGATAGGGAAAATCAGATCAGAGGTTAGAGAGAGAGAGAGAGAGATTTGGGATTAGGGGTATAGAGAGAGACTCAGAGAGAAAGTGATATTGGAGGTTAGGGTTTTAGGGATAGATAGAAAGAGATTGGAGGTTATGAGTTTATGGATAGAGAGATTGTGGGTTTAGGGTGTAGAGAGAGAGATCATAGAGGGATTATGGATGGTCAGTGGTTGGGGTTAGAGATAGATAGACAAGTCAGAGGGGCATGTGGGTGTGTGTTTTGGGTTTATTGAGGTGATATTCAGAGAGAGAGAGAGAGGGTTTGGGGATTAGGGGTTTATATAGGGAGAGATTAGCGGTTAGCAATTGAGAGAGATAAGAGATAATGGGGTTAGGGGTTTAAAGATATAGTGATATTGGGGGTTAACGATAGAGAGATTGGGTGTCAGTAGTTAGAGAGAGAGAGAGAGAGAAATTGGGTGTTAGTAGTTTAGACAGACAGAGAGAGAGAGAGAGGAAGAAAGAAAGATATTTAGGGTTTAGGCTTTATATAGATATCTAGAGAGAGAGGGAAAGAGGGTGAGATATTGGAGGTTAGGGGATTAAAGAGAGAGAGTGAGATTTTTTGTTAGGGTATTAGAGAGAGAGGAGATTAAGGGTTAGGGTTACTATATATAGGGAGAAAGATATTCAAAGTTAGGGGCTTATAGACAGAGAGCCTAGTGAGATTGTAGGTTAGGGGTTTACAAGGATCGAGAGAGATTGAGAGCTATGGGTTCTTAGAGACATATTGGGGGAGGGGTTTAAAGAGAGAGAGTGAGATTTTGTGTTAGGGTATTAGACAGAGAGGAGATTAATGGTTAGGGTTTCTATATATAGAGAGAAATATACTCGAGGTTAGGGGCTTAGAGAGAGAGAGCCTAGTGATATTGGAGGTTAAGGGTTTACAAGGATTGAGAGAGATTGAGAGTTATGGGTTCTTAGAGACAGATTGGGGGTTGTTATTGAGAGAGGGAGAGAGAGAAAGATATTGGAGGTTTAGGGTTTATAATTAGATTGTGGGTTAGGGGTTAGAAAGATAGATGGAGAGAGAAATGCGTTGAGGGGTTTACACACACACACACACACAGATTAGAGGTTAAGGGTTTAGAGAGAGAGAAAGACAGAGAGAGAGAATGGAGTTAGTGGTTGAGAAATATAGATATATATTGCGGGTTATGGATTTTAATAAAGATAGAGAGATAGGGTGTTAGGGTTTAGAGACAGAGAGTGATTTTTAGGTGTTTAGAGGGAGATATTGGATGGTATATGTTAAGATACA
Organism: Pseudotsuga menziesii; assembly: GCA_001517045.1. Taxonomy (NCBI): domain Eukaryota; kingdom Viridiplantae; phylum Streptophyta; class Pinopsida; order Pinales; family Pinaceae; genus Pseudotsuga; species Pseudotsuga menziesii. Next base: position 73,314 of record LPNX010554157.1, read on the forward strand.
AAGAGAGAATGAGTGTTAGGTATTTTTAAAAATAGAATGGGGTTTTTGAGTTTAGAGAGAGAGAAAAAGAGAGATCGGGAGTTTAGGGTTTAAAGAGAGAGAGAGCAAGGGAATCAAGGGTTAGGAGTTTAAAGAGAGAGAGAGTAGGGGTTAGTGGTTTATAGATAGAGATATTGAAGGTTAGATATTTAGAGTCAGAGAGATATTAGGGGATAGTGTTATATAGAGAGGGGTTGGGGGTTAGGGGTTTAGGGAGAGTTGGAGAAAGAGGGACATTAGGGGATAGGTATTTAGAGAGAGAGAGAGAGAGAGATTAGGGGTTAAGGTTTTAAAGAGAGATATTGGGGGTTAGTGGTTTATAGAAAGAGATATTGAAGGTTAGAGATTTAGAGAGAGAGAGAGAGAGATTGAAGGATAGGGTCTTATAGAGAGAGAGATATTGAAGGATATTGGTTTAGACAAAGATAGAGAGATTGGTATTTAGGGGTTAGGGGTTTAGAGAGAGAGAGAAATAGAGAGAGATTTGGGGTTAGGAGTTTGAAGAGAGATGGAGAAAGAGGGATATTGGGGGTTAAGCATTTAGAGAGAGAGAGAGAGGTTTGGGTTAGGGATTTGAAGAGAGAGAGAGAGAGATTTGGGTTAGGGGTTTGAAGAGAGAGAGAGAGAGATTGGGGGTTAGGCTTTTATATATATAGACGCACGCACAAAAATATTGGAGGTTATACAGAGATATTGATTGTTTGTTGGGGTTTATAGAGAGATAGATATAAAAAGAGGAAAATTAGTGGTTATCAGTTTAGAGATAGGGATAGAGAGAGATTGGGGTTTAGGGGTTTTGAGAGAGAGATATTAGGGGTTCAAGGTTTAAACAAAGAGGGAGATCGCAAGTTATGGTTCTAGAGAGAGAGAGAGAGAGAGATTGGGGTTTAGGTGTGTAGAGAGAGAAATGGAGAGATTGGAGGTTAGGAGTTTAGAGAAGGAGGGAAACTAAGAGATTGGGATCTAGTAGTTGAGTGGTTTACATAGAGAGAGAAAGATTGGGATTTAGTGGTTTAGAAAGAGGAAGATAAAATGAGAGATATTGGTGGTTAGGGGATTAGAGAGAGAAGAACAAGAGTTTAAGGGTTTAGAGAGAGACGGACTAGATTTTAGTGGTTTAGAGAGAGAGGGACTAAGTGTTAGGGGTTTAGAGAGATGCACGAGGACTTCACTTAGTGAACCTCTCACATAGCACGTGCGATCATGGGATATTAAAGAATACCCTTAATTTCAAGAGATATTGACCCAAACTCTTTTTGTTGAAACCCCCTCCCAATACATAAAACCTCCTCCCCACCCCTTTTTATACCTCAATCCTTATAAACCACCCTACCCATCCCCACCTTAAACCCCTCATCCCCCCAATACCTGCAATATATTGGTTCGATTTTTTATAATTTTAAAACCCACAATATGAACTAACGTGATGGGATATTGGCCAACAAGTGAAGCCCCCGTGGAGAGATGAAGACTAGGGAGCTAGGGCTTAGAGAGAGAGAGAGAAATTAGGGTTCCAAGAATGAAGGAGAGAGGGATATTTAGGGTTTGTGCATAGGGTTTTAGGGAGAGAGAGTGACTAAGAGATAGAGCTTAGGGGTTAGAGGTTAAGGGAGAGCGACAAAGAGATAAAGAGAGAGATTTGGGGTTAGGAGTTTAGAGAGAGAGAGATTGGATTTTATGGGTTTAGAGAGAGTGAGAGGGAGAAGAGATTGGAGGTTAGAGAGAGAAATATTTAGTGTTAGGAATTTAGATATATATATATATATATATATATATGGTATTAGGGATATAGAGAGAGATTGAGATAAAAAAAAGATATTAAAGGTTAGGGATTTAAAGAGAGAAAGAAAGAGATTTGAGGTTAGGATTTTAGAGATAGAGAAATTATGGGTTTAGGGTGTAGAGAGAGAGATCATGGAAGGAGTATGGGTGGTCAGTGGTTGGGGTTAGAGATACATAAGGAGGGGGGAGGGTTATGTGGGTGTGCGTTTGGGATTTAGGGAGGTGATATCGAGAGAGAGATGGAGAGTGATTGGGGATTAGGGGTTTATATAGGAAGAGATTAGGGATTAGTAGTTGAGAGAGAGATTGGATTTTACAGGTTTAGAAAGAGTGACAGGGAGAGAGAGATTAGATTTTATGGGTTTAGAAAGAGTGAGAGGGAGAGGGAGATTGTAGAAAGAGTGATAGGGGGAGAGAGACTGGATTTTATGGGTTGAGAAAGAGGGAGAGGGAAAATCAGATCATAGGTTAGAGAGAGAGAGAGAGAGAGAGAGAGAGAGAGAGATATTTGGGATTAGGGGTATAGAGAGAGACTCAGAGAGAAAGTGATATTGGAGGTTAGGGTTTTAGAGATAGATAGAAAGAGATTGGAGGTTATGATATTAGAGATAGAGAGATTGTGGGTTTAGGGTGTAGAGAGAGATATCATAGAGGGATTATGGATGGTCAGTGGTTGGCGTTAGAGATAGATAGATAAGTGGGATGGGTATGTGGTTGTGTGTTTTGGGTTTATTGAGATGATATTGAGAGAGAGAGAGAGAGAGAGGGTTTGGGGATTAGGGGTTCATATAGGGAGAGATTAGCGGTTAGCAATTGAGAGAGAGAAGAGATAATGGGGTTAGGGGTTTAAAGATACAGTGATATTGGGGGTTCAAGATAGAGAGATTGGGTGTCTGTTGTAAAGGAAAATGTCCTATGGCTAGGGTTTAAGAGGCCATCAACGTACTGGGGTTGAAAGAGAGATGCACAATGTTCAGCAAGTATATATAAACAAGATTCAGATATGAGAAAGGCCCACACCTGACTAACCGAACGCTGGTCCAAGCTTTCTCTTCAACCCTCTTCTTGCTCCTCTTGCTCCAAGAGACCTGCAAAACAAGTTATACCTTCCTCAAACCATTATGACCACATATAAAACAATGATAATCAAACAAATATGAACTAATGATCTGAATAACATCATCATATGATCAGAAATAGAGATTCAATCACACATTGAACAATGATTTGGGAAGAAGAAGGACATCACATCTTTATTAATCTTGAAAACAAGTACAAGTATACCTTCTCTTCAAGTTTGGCACCTCAAGAAACCTTGATCTGGTTCTGCTGCTTCTCTTCTCCAAAGAACTGAGCCTCCAAGCTCTGCAACACTAAGGGAAGACCTCCAGGGCAAAGGTGTAGGCAAAGAGAGTCTCGATTCCTCCAGCATAACAATGCATAAATTCTAAGTCCCCTTTCATGAACCTCCCTAACTCTATTCATATGATAAAGAAGAGTTAGGGGCGAAGCCAAAGTGGTTACAACTGAAGAAGTCAGTTGGAAAACTAACCAAACCAACTCAAAAGGCGTGTTTTTATGTTTTAATGTTAAGAAACACATTCACGACTATGAAGGAGGACAACTCGCGAATGACCTGCGAGTTTTCACAAGAGAAACCCGCGAATATATGCATTTGCGACTTGTAATACACGAGACTCGCGAATGATTCACGACTTGCATATAAGGAGAGTCGTGAATACACAACAAACGCATTTTAAGGGTATTTCTGGGCATTTTCAGACTTTGGTGTCTTCAGAAAAGTTTTAGCTAACTGAAATACCTTTCCAACAGTGGAAAAATGAGGTCAAACAGAGTTACAAAACTCAATATATGGGTCCTCTAATATAGGTGTTTTTTCAGTGACTTTCATGAAGTGCCAACATGCGACGAAATCATGGGAAAGTGGTCACAGGAAGAGATGTGTCATTTTGGGGTATAACAGATGCCCCCTAATGTGTGAGGTTAGAGGGGAAGATGATAGCCGAAATACATTATAAAGGAAACAGCTGAGTATGGAGAGAGCAGAGAATCCAAGATCGAAAGGCTCGAGTGAAGGTACTTGAAAGAGAGATAAATGTCAGAAAATTGATCTCTGGAACATAACGTCCATATACAAAACATTGCCATAAAGATACAGGTGGATCCAACATATGTATAACTGATGGAACTATTATGGTCGCTCAATATGCAAAAAGGTGCCATGGCCACAAATGTACAAGGTGGATCCATGCTCAACAATCGATCATAGCCACAAAAAATACAAGGTGGATCTATGTCTCAGCAAAATGTCATATAAAGTATAACAAGGTCTTGTGCAACTTGGGCAATAGAAAAATGATGATAATGCTACTTTCGGCCCAAGGTCTTCAATCCAAACCGCCCAAAAAAGGTATGAATCCTAACCATGCGAATAAAGGAGCTGAAGTCGAACATGGAGGAAGCCGTTTGATTACCGATCAATAATGAGAACAGTTAACAAACGCGAGGGAAACCACCATTAATGAAAATGATCCCCAAGGTACCTAGTACATTCTAATAAGTGTGATTACAAGGACTTGAAGTCGAACACTTGAAGAATCCATCGAGTAGGAGACATTAAGGTATCCCCACTACCCAATAGCGAGGAAAATTGCCATTGAGGACAATAATTCCCAAGGTATTGTCATAAAAGTCTAAATATCATCCCCAGAGCAAGATGTGTTGCAGTCGATAAGAAGAGATCCATTGGAAGGAAGGCATTAAGGCATCATTCATCATCCAACACGAGGTAATTCAAAGACTAATTGGATCTGGAAATGGTACTAAATTTCACAAAAAGGACCACTGAAGACATGATGTAATGAACGGATACCAGGGAATGGCCGACACAAAAGGTCAAGGCAACTGCAGAATGGCCGACAAAGGTTTAATCCTTGAACAGTGAGCACGACACAAAAAGTGACTTAGGCAGCTTTTGACACAAAATAGGACCAACGACACAAATTTTTAATGTAGGAGACATTGACAGATTCCCCATATAATTGGAAAAGAAACCAACCGGAGGAGTAAGAAAACTCTGAATTAGGATAAGGTCAAAATACTAGGACCCAACTGTTGATAGACTCAAAACCGGTGCTTTGTTCAAGGAAACAAGACTTGCTGTCATGATGTAAAAAGACATGGAAATAAACCTTCCCCTTCCCTTCTTTCTTGTAAAGGTTTAATGAGTCCAAGATAGCAAACTCGGGACCATCTTCATTTTTTTACAAGCTCGAAGAAAAGAAAGAAGAATGCTTGATAAGGCACTAATTCGTGGATTTTACGAGCCCGAACTAGTACATGCTCGATAATGTTTTCATAGTTTAGAGAGTCTGAAAACTCCAAAGAAGACTCTAGGGGGGTCCTTTTTCGTACAATTTAGTCTCCTGAGGCCGAAAAAGTATAAAACAAAAAACAGAAGAACTCTCTTAACTTACGAAGAAGAAAAGGCGCACCTTTTTCATAATTAGTCAGGAAGGTCCGAAAAAGGTTAAATTACCACCTACCCAAAGCTCCTTCAAAAGCAGCATATACAGCTTGAGTTTTATGAGTGTGAAGGAAGGAAAGATCACTCAGAAAGATCCATTTGGTTATGAGAAATGGGTCTTACAACAATAAACTTGATGCTTTTTTCTTTAGGGTTTAACGAGCATGACAAAGACATAAAGTACACTTGGAATCTTTTTCATGTTTTGGTCCAGAGCATGAAAAAGAGAAAACTAAGCTCATACCAGGGGTTCCTTTTCCATAAGTTTAGTCCCTCAGGTCCGGAAAAGAGATAAACCTATGCCTGAGAATACTCTTCTCAATTTAGTAGAAAAGAGAGGGATCCTTTCTCGTATTATTCCACATGGTCCGAGAAAGAGATAACATACCACCAATGTGGATGCCCATTCACATATTCTTAATGAGCCTGAATGGACAAGTTTACTCGGCAGTCAAGTCTATTTTGAGGAGTCAGACTTGGGCCTAAATAAACTCATGATATTTCCTGTGAAATTTTAACGAGTCCGGAAAATTCAACTCGTGACCTCCTTACTGTTTTTAACGAGCTCGAAGGAGAGCAGAAAGAATGCTCTAAAGGCGAGGAGACGAGTGTCATAAGGCAGGAGAAACTAGTTCCAAGCGCAAGGAACAAATCTATGCATAATGCAAGGAAAGTGAGCAAGATAAGGACACTTGGGGAACTTCTCCTTGGGGTAAAGGTTGTCAAGTTGCAAAGGCAAAATGATACAAGGCTAAGCGGTGATCAGAACAAAGATGAGGTCTGATACAATGAGCTAAAAGCATGGAAGCCGGCATCAGGCTCATAAGCACGAGAAAGGCATATGCAAATGCAATTACAGCTTGAACAACAAGGTGAGGCCCATAAACAGTTGTGAATCCAACTAATAATCCTGTCTCCAAGAAACAACAACATCAGAAGAAACGATCCGATGCGGGTCACTTTGGCAGAAACACTTGTGACTTTGCTATCTTCTACAAAAGGAAAAGTCAAGGCAGAATCAACCGAAGAAGATTCTATAGGACCAAGGCTCGAGGGTTTATAATCAATAAGATCAACCTCAGAAGAGAAGCGAAAATCAACAAGGGAGATAGAGTCTGCAGGAACAAAATCAATATCACAGGAGCTGAGAAATTCATAAGAAAAAATCAAACTCATCAGGATCATTGACTTGCTTTTCAAATGAAGAATCCAAAGACTCAACAAAAACCAACATAAGAAAAAAGGAAGGCTTACTAAGCAAATCAGAGTTAGAGTTAATCACAACTAAAAAAGAAGGTCAAACTGTATCAAAGACTCCAAGAAGACTTCATCCGAAGGGAGGAAATCATCCGAGATAGGACACATATCTGAACTTTCAAATGGATGTACAGAGTGGAGAGAAGGCTCTACAATCTGTATAGGATGACTCACCTGATCAACTACTGGGACCAAGTCCCGAGAAGGTAAGCATGAAAACAGAGGCTTCCTCTCAGTAGCAATTGAACACAAAGGACAAGAAGCCACATAGTTCACCTGTGGCGGGGGAGGGTCTACAGAAACACTGGGAAACAACAAAAGAAAAACTTGGTCTCTAGTTGGGTCAGGAGATGGATCAAGAAAATCCAACTGATCGATAGTGACAATTTCTTCGCCATGATTAAAGTACATCACACGAAAGAATGTTGACACCACAGCTTGCATGGCATAGACATAATCACGTCCAAGGAGCATATTAAAGTCCAAGGGGTCTTCTATCACCATGAATTCAACTAAGACGGTCTTCCCACCCAAAGTAACAGGTGTTTGAGCAAGAATTCCCAAGGCGATACAAGTTCTTCTATCAAATGCCAGTAATTGACTAGCAGTCGACACAAGGCTGGGAGATCCCATGCCTCGCCAAGTACGAGCAGACAAAATACTAACTGAGGCTCCTTCATCAACAATGCAACGAGCAATTGTATAGGGTTCAACTTTGACCTTTATCTGGAAAGGTGCATGGGAAGGAAGGTACGGCTCAACTAGGCTATCCCAATCAAAGGAAGCAATCCGAGGGCTTGGTGGGGGTTGGTCCGAAGCAAGTTCAGTGCCCCCTTGTTCAGTAAGATCTGAACTGGCAGTGAAGAAAATGTGACTAGTAGACACTTCACTCTCCAAAGGAAGAGTGGGATTGATTTATACTGGGATAGATTCAACCGTTTCATGAAATTCACTCTCCGAAGGGAGAGTGGGATTGACCAAAGATGACATTGGTTCAATCACATGAGGAGAACTCTCCGAAAGAAGAATGGGATTGACCAAATCTGATATTTGTTCAACCACTTGATCAACCAAAGGTTGAGTAGGATGTTGAGAAACTATAGGGTGTTCAGAAGAAATAAATCCATGAGTCTTGGACCACACTCTTCGCACCTCTGGGATAGCAGGGCACAGATGAGTAAGATGATCTCCCTTGCATAGCACACAAGGGAACTTAAGATGATGCTTCCAACGACCAGTTTTCTCAACTGAGTCAACATGACTAGCAGTGGATGACTGTTTGCTCTCAACATGACAAGCAGAGGATGAGAGTTTTCTCTCAACATGACAAGCAGAGGATGAGAGTTTTCTCTCAACATGACAAGTAGAGGATGAGAGTTTTCCCCCAGCGTGAACAACGGAGGATGGGTGACTGGGTCCAACCTCACTAAGAGAGGTTGGTTGTTGAGAGACTCCATAATGTTCAAAAACGGGATGGCCATGAATCCAAACTCTTCGCACCTTCTCAATAGAAGGGCATTTATAAGTAAGGTGGTCTCCCTCACAAAGCTTACAAGGAAACTTGAGTTTGTGTTTTGAACAGGTAGACTTGTCAACAATGTCAACATGACTCGCAGTGGTTGACGAATTGTCTCCAGCGTGAAGTACAGAGGCTGAGAGACTGCCCCCAGCGTGAACAACAGAGGCTGAGAGACTGGGTCCAACATGACTTGTAGAGGTTGGACGGCACCATTAACGTGAACAACAGAGGTTGAATGGTCAGGATCAACATGCTTTGCAGCAGTTGAGTGTGTGCCCCCAGCATGATCAATAGAGGCTGGGTGAACGGATCCAACATGAACAACAGAGGTTGGATGGGGAGGTTCAACTTGAACACCAGAGGTTGAATGAGTGCACTCAACGTGAACACCAGAGGCTAAGTGACAGGATCCGACATGACCTAAAAAGGTTGGAAGGATCCCACCAGCTTGATCACCAGAGGCTAAATGGATGGATCCAACTTGAACAACAGAGGTTGGATAGGATGGTTCAACTTGAAAACCAGAGGTTGAATGGGTGCACTCAACGTGAACACCAGAGGTTGAGTGACTAGATCCAACATGACCTGCAGAGGTTGGATGGGTGCCCCCAGCCTGAACAACCGAGTTTGGGTGATGAGGTTCAACTTGACTTGCAAAGGTTGAACGGGTGCCCCCTCGCTTATGTGCTTTCTTCCTATTCCTCCTTCTTTTACTCCTTTTAGACTGCCGGTTACTAGTATCAGTACTTTCATCGCATCTGGTAGAAGGAGGAGGAGAACTAACTACAAGTGAAGGGGAGACAGTGTTTTGATGCCCTTGATATAAGGAGCTTACTTGAGAAGCATCAGGAGCATTCAGGATAGTTGGAGTGGAAAACAACCACACCGGTAGCCCTAGGGTGAATCCCGAAAGATTCAAGGTGGCCATCAAGGGAACACCAACATTCCCTGTGAGAGGAATAGGACAAGGAGCTCCCATCATGGGGATATCTTGGTTGGTGTTCAAAGGGGTGTTAGCCATAGATTCAAAACAAAAGACAAATTCTGAGGTTGATGGTCAACCAAAATTACGAAGTAGACACCTAAAGGCCCACTAAGTACAGACAATCCACAAAGCACTCACTAAAAAATTCCTAAAGCCCAAACAAACAAACAGGTATAAGATGTACTTTCCAGAACAAAGCTAATAGACAGTTACTTGGCATCCTTGAGGTGGTTCTCAGGCACAAGCGGAGGAATCACCCACCACCCTCCTGCACTTTCCACAAGGGTTACCTTCTAAGCCTGTCCAAGGTCAACCAGAAATAACCTTTCGGTTTGCCTGTGTATGAACCCTAGATGTCAAGAGACTAAAGGCTACCTTGGCAATACCAACATTCTGGGGGGACAGTCGCAAGCCGGACTCGTACGCATGGGTAGGGTAGCTAAGCCCGAAACTCTATCTAGGACAAAATCCCCAGATGTGCAAAAGTCCAAGCCTCTGTCCAAGCCTCAGAGGGTTATCTCCTCTGTCCAAGCCTCCACGCGGCCTCGTGCTTAACTCCCGTTTGAGAGGAGCTTCCCAGATACAGTCGATGAAGTCAAGGATTTACCTAGTGAAAGGTCCACTACGATTGAGTTTTATAACTTGTGGGAAGTTTACACTTCCTAGCCCACAAGTCTAGCCTAAGCTAGTAGGTGAACGGCCCCTAAAAAACAAAACTTACTAGTAAATTTTAAATTATACGTTCATTTTAAAGGGTTGTTTCTTACTCAAGAGGAAATGGAATGGTAAACTGGTGGTGTTTTGACTCAAAATTGAAACAAAATGACTAAGGAAAGAGATATGATATGCAAAATCAAAAACTATTCTCTTTATATTTTCAAATAGAAAACTTGAAAGCCAAAAGATCGAATCTTTTTATATTTTTCCAAAAACAACGATATGCTATGCAATCTAGACTAAAAACCTAATCTACATGCATATAAAGAAAACATGTGTTTTTGTATTTTTCTTTTATAAATGCAAAAGAAAAATCAGCCTATCAACTAATGCAAGAAAGTACTGAAAGCAAAGAAAATAGACAACTACTCTACTCCCCACAAGCAAACCCTAGGTTTCCCTAAAGTTAGATATCAACCTCTCTTGAAAGGAAGGCTCTCAAATATAGACAAGCCAACAACTTTGGAATGAAGAGACTGAGCAAAAAGACTGACATAAACAAAGGTCAACAAGTCCCATGTATCAATCTAAACCTACAAACAAAGGCTGCTCAGTACCTTGTACAACAAGGTTAAGCCAAAGAAAGAGGTGGGGGGGGAAAGCAGCACAAACAAGTAAACGTTCTTTTTAATTTTCTTTTATGAAGGCAAAAGAAAAACTACCTACAAAGAAAAAGCATGCAGATAACAAGAACAAAGCAAAAGGAACTCTGCTAAACAACCACGAAACAAACTTTAGAGTGCTCTAAAGTCAGTATAAACCCTACTTGGAAAGGAAGGCTTGTATAAAAGACAAGTCTACTATTTTGGCAAGGTGAAGTTAACCAACAAAAGAAGAAGGAAACCAACACCAAAAAGCTTTTGAAAATCAAACCAAAGTCAAGAACAGAGGCTGACCAAAAACATAATCCAAAAATCATACCAAGCAAAGGAGGCAAGGGGGAAGAGCAAAGAACAAACCAAATGCTATAAAAGGCTAAAACTCTAGCATGCACCTAAGATACACTAGAATTGAGCGAACTTGAATCAAATAAACTGTATAAAAGCAAAGAACTGAAACACACACGCTAACAGAACCAAAAGACAACCAACTAAGGAAGGCTAGGAACCCTAGCTTGGGTGCAAGCAATGACAAGAATCACTGCAGGCTTACAAAGGCAAGTGAGAATCAGCCACTGTCAGAAGACAGACTGAAAAAATAGAGCCCAAGATCCTAAACACAGGTCTGAACAAAGACACTTTAACCTACAACCCAAACCGGCAAAAATACTTCAGCATGCAGATAGTAAACAATCCAAGCAAAAAAGGCTCAAAGGGCTTCCGAAAAAGCACAAACTGTGATCAATAGAGGCACCCAGACAAGCCAAACAACATTTATAAAGAATATACACTCAGAAACAAGGATTACCCAAAGCAAAGACTAAGCAAACTTTAACTTTAAAAATCCTCACTTCCAGGAGTATTCGTGGCTATCTATAAGGGCAGGTCGCGAATGAATCACGATTGTTCAGTGAAGCAACCCTCGAATACAAGACTGTATTCGTGACTGTCTAGAACAACAACTCGCGAATAGCTAGAAAAATCCCAAAAAAGGTCAAAAACTACCCAAAGAAGGCAGGGGAAGTGTGTAATCAGACTGGAAAGGTGTTCCTAAGTGGCAAAAAGGACCTGAAACAATGCAAAAGACTGAAATAAATCAAGAGAAACCCCAAACAGACAAGGCTCCCCCAGCGGAGTTGCCAGTTCTGTTGTAAAGGAAAATGCCCTATGGCTAGGGTTTAAGAGGCCATCAATGTACTGGGGTTGAAAGAGAGATGCACAATGTTCAGCAAGTATATATAAACAAGATTCAGATATGAGAAAGGCCCACACCTGACTAACCAAAGGTTGGTCCAAGCTTTCTCTTCAACCCTCTTCTTGCTCCTCTCGCTCCAAGAGACCTGCAAAACAAGTTATACCTTCCTCAAACCATTATGACCACATATAAAACAATGATAATCAAACAAATATGAACTAATGATCTGAATAACATCATCATATGATCAGAAACAGAGATTCAATCACACATTGAACAATGATTTGGGAAGAAGAAGGACATCACATCTTTATTAATCTTGAAAACAAGTACAAGTATACCTTCTCTTCAAGTTTGGCACCTCATGAAACCTTGATCTGGTTATGCTGCTTCTCTTCTCCAAAGAACTCAACCTCCAAGCTCTGCAACACTAAGGGAAGACCTCCAGGGAAAAGGTGTAGGCAAAGAGAGTCTCGATTCCTCCAGCATAACAATGCATAAATTCCAAGTCCCCTTTCATGAACCTCCCTACCTCTATTTATATGATAAAGAAGAGTTAGGGGCGAAGCCAAAGTGGTTACAACTGAAGAAGTCAGTTGGAAAACTAACCAAACCAACTCAAAAGGCGTGTTTTTATGTTTTAATGTTAAGAAACACATTCGCCACTATGAAGGAGGACAACCCATGAATGATCCGTGAGTTTTCACAAGAGCGACCCGTGAATAAATGCAATTGCGACTTGTAATACACGAGACTCGTGAATGATTCGCGACTTGCATATAAGGAGAGTCACGAATACACAAAAAAACGCATTTTGAGGGTATTTTTGGGCATTTTCAGACTTTAGTGTCTTCTAGAAAGTTTTAGCTAACTGAAATTCCTTTCCAATGGTGCAAAAATGAGGTCAAAAGGAGTTACATAACTCAAGATATGGGTCCTCCAAGATAGGTGTTTTTTCAGTGACTTTCATGAAGTGCCGACATGCGACGAAATCATGGGAAAGTGGTCACAAGCAGAGATGTGCCATTTTGGGCTATAACAATCATTACAGGTGCTATCTCTTAATTCTTCTCATCACAAGAAGTTCTATAGATCCAGCCCTTTTTCATGTTGGTTGCAGGCCTAGCCTCCATGTAGGTCTTCTTCCAGCACTTGTATCTGACCTTAAGTCAGAATGTGCTACCCAACACTTATATCTGATCATGTAGGAACCAATCCTATAATCATATCAGAAAGGCATGCCCAACACCCACATCTGACCATGTGGGAACACATCCCACAACCCTGTCAGAAAGGCCCAGCACTCACATCTGACAACCAATGTCAGAAAGGATCAGCACTTACATTTGACCATGTGAGGAACCAATCCTCCATGCCAAAAGTATTTGCACTTACATATAACAACCAATGTCACAAAGGCTTAGCATTCATATATGAAAACCAATGTAAAAAAGGCTCATCAAATGTTACATCCCTACTAATGTCGATATTCTTGAATCCTAGGAAGTATATTCTGTAAGCCTTCAAGCTTTCAGAGTATCCCACAAATATACCCTTCTTTCCTGAAGGATCTAACTTTGTCCTCTTTTCTTTCAGAATGTGTATGTACACTGGACAACTGAATATTCTGAGATGGCTGACTTTTGATTTCTTGCTGGAAACAAATTCTTCAAGTGTCTTATTCTCAAGTACTCTATGTGGAGTACGGTTCTATACATACACCGTTGTTTTGGTAGCTTATTCCCATAGATGCATGGGAAGATCTTGATCATGAATCATTTCTCTTGCAACTTCCATGATAGTTCTATTCTTCCTTTATGCAACCCCATTCTGTTGTGGATTATATGGAGTGGATAACTCCCTCTTAATCCTTGAATCTTTGCATAACTCTTTGAATTCATTTGATGTGAATTCTCTGCCATTATCTGACCGAAAAGTCTTGATCTTCTTTTCTATGTGTTTCTCGATCAAGGCTTTGAATTCCTTGAACTTGCTGAATGTTATAACAAAATCCTATCACCATCATGTGATAAGACATTTGACATACCTACTTGCCCTAATTTCCAACTTCTGGAGTGGAAACTAAATGGTTTTTCATCAATCTGTCATACAAATTCCCAGCACCGCGCATGCCCCTTTATCCAGGAGCAGTACCCCTTCTCGCACCGCCTTTCATAGGTTGTCCACAAGCGGTGCCACCACCCATTTCCCTTAGTACATAGGCGGTTATTACCAGAACCACTCTGTCATAGAAGGAGAAGCACGGTACCCTAGGTAAAAAAGGGAAAAAAAGAAGTTTCTCGAGGCTTCTAGATGATAAGCCTCATGTACTACCTTATCCCTACTGTTGTGGTTTGGTTGAGATCGAGATCCCTCATCCTAGGATCTTAGAGGCCACCTCACCCACTAATTTCTCAGCCATCTCTATCCATTAAAGCCCTATAAATATGAGCTCATAGCCATGGTTGGGAGGAGAACATTGAAGGCATTGTTATGCTGTTGGATTGATTATTGGCCCAAGATCATTTGGAGAGAGCATAGAGAGCTAGAGTCCAATCTTTTGGGAATGAAGAGCTGGTTTCATGGAGATGCATGTCAACAGTAAGGCTTGGTTGTAAACTTCTTCATATTTCTAATGCAAGTTGATTTCTGTCCCACATATGATGTTGTTGTTGTGATTTCGCATATATATGTTGCTAGATTCCTTAGTCACTAGCATAGATTAGTAGATCATATTCTGGTTGCTTTGGTTCATTTCGCGTTGATCTTTTTTGCAGGTACATAGGTGAACTGTCAAAGCCTTGTATTCCAGATATCTACAGTGTCTAGAGAGAGTCTTCAACCTCTGTCCTCTATTTGTTCTGGATATGAACCATTCAGACCAGTGGAACACCTTGTTGTTCGCAGGAGCTGAAATATTACAGCCAACACATGGCTCTAATCTATGGACATCATAATGGAGCTAATTTGCTAGCTTCTGATGTAAGTGGGCAACCTACCAACCTATATATATCATGTTTGGTAGGATCAAGTTTTAGAGCATAGTTTACTTTTGGTTTCAAGCTCATTAAAAAATAAAACCACTCCTTAAGCATAGTTTACGCTTTTGGTTTCAAGCTTGCATAAAAATGAAACCATGTTTTGAGCAAAGTTCCCATTCTATGTCAAGCTCATTAAAAAATGAAATAGCACCTGACCATCATGTCAGTTTTTCCTGAGCAAAGTTCCTATTCTATGTCAAGCTCATTAAAAAATGAAATTGATCTCCTCAAGCATAGTTTACCTTTTGGTTTCAAGCTTGCATAAAAATGAAATCATTCCTGAGCATAGTTCATTTTCTATTTCAAGCTCATTAAAAAATGAAGTAGGTTTCCTTAAGCATAGTTCACCTTTTGGTTTCAAGCTTGCATAAAAATGAAATCATGTTCCAAGCATAGTTACCTTCAGTTTTAAGCTTGTGTAAAAATGAAACAGATCCCCTTCCCTTGAGTTGAGTTTTCACTTTAGTGTTAGAACTTGAACCTTATTTTCACCTTCCTGATTCTCATTCTTCCTACCCCCCTGGTGAACATTTTCACATTAGTAACCAGGTTTTTAGGTTGGGTATGGAAGAATAATCGTCCCATGAAATGAAGCTTGGGGGCATGTCGAGACGCTAGAAACCATGCTAGGGGTAAGCTTCGCTAGAAATCATGCTGGGGGAAAGACTCCAACCTCTGTATATCATGTTAATGGGATTTTTCAAGCATAGTTTACCCATTGGTTTTGATCTTGCGTAATAATGAAACCAATCCCTGAGCATTCTTTTAACTGATCTTTCATCTTGTTAAAAATAGTAAGATGGTGTTGAGCTTACTTTTCATTTTCTATGCTTTGGTTAAAACATGAAAATAGGTTTGAGCTTATTTTATTAACTTTTTGTGCTCTGGATTCAAACATGAAAAAGGTTAATGGAGTCCTCTTTAAACTCTTTTTAGGCTCCCTAAATATGAAAAGATCGTCGAGCGATCTTGTCTTCTTCACACTTGTTGAAGTACTTGAAGAGTCGTCCATCCGACGGTAGGTTATCTATTTCTCGGTTCATATAAGACTATTTACAAGGAACACTCCAGCCAATCATGACTGGAAGAGTTCTCTAAGGTATGATTTTACACTTTTTTGGGCCTTAGAGACTAAATCATACGAAAAAGGACCCCCATGGAGTTTTCTTCTGTATTCGTTCAGACTCTCTAAACATGAACGATACCGAGTTTCCTTTTAGTGGGCTCGTTAAATTAAACATTGAGAGACCCATTTTGGGAATGAACCCCTCCTCTCTTAGGTTTGTAAAACATATGAGATTGGACTTGTCTTCTGACAAGCTATATCGAGTGTTTGTTACCCTCTTTGAACTCGTAAAACCGAAAAGAGGCACTCATCGATAATGATGGGGGAAATGGGAAGGGAATCATTTTGTAAATAATGGCAATTGTTTGTCATTAACTTTGAACATGGAACTTGTCTGCACAATCATGTCATTCAATTGGGTATTCAGCTGATCTCCATGATGATCCACTTTCATGAGTCATGTCAATCCTTTGAGTCTTTCAAAAGAATGCACTGTCCACTATCGCATTGTGTATCTGTCATGTCTAGTCATGCTGCCAAGTCATTTTCTCGTACCGCTCGATGTTCAAAGGAGATATGAAGAAGTTTTACCTCTGTAGTCTATACAATCTTTGTGTTAGTATCTTTGAGTTTGGTTACTTGTGTCTATGAGTCAACATACCTATGTACTACAGATGCCTACTTGACTGCATACTCCGATCGAGCTGACATTTTCATCTCCTGGCGATGACTTGCTCTCAAATCTCTCGTTTATCGTATCACTCTAAGAATCATGCTTTGTGGGGCATCTTGTTATACCAAAATCTTGTCACCATCATGTGATAAGACATTTGACATACCTACTTGCCCTGAATCCCAGCTTCTGGAGTGGAAACTAAATGGTTTTCCATCAATCTGTCATACAAATTCCCAACACCACGCATGCCCCTTTATCCAGGAGCGGTACCCCTTCTCACACCACCTTTCATAGGTTGTCCACAAGCGGTGCCACCGCCCATTGCCCTTGGTCCATAGGTGGTTATTACCAGAACTGCTCTATCATAGAATAAGAAGCATGGTACCCTGGGTAAAAAGGGAAAAAGAGAAGCTTCTTGAGGATTCTACATGATAAGCCTCATGTATTGTCTTATCCCTACTGTTGTGGGTTGGTTGAGCTCGAGATCCCTCATCCTAGGATCTCAGAGGCCACCTCACCCACTAATTTCTCAACTGTCTCTATCCATTAAATCCCTATAAATATGAGCTCATAGCCATGGTTGGGAGGAGAACATTGAAGGTATTGTTATGCTGTTGGATTGATTCTTGGCCCAAGATCATTTAAGGAGAGCATAGAGAGCTAGAGTCAGAGCTTTTGGGAATGAAGAGCTGGTTTCATGGAGATGCATGTCAACACTAAGGCTTGGTTGTAAACTTCTTCATATTTCTAATGCAAGTTGATTTCTGTCCCACATATGATGTTGTTGTTGTGATTTCACATATATATGTTGCTAGATTCCTTAGTCACTAGCATAGATTAGTAGATCATATTCTGGTTGCTTTGATTTGTTTCATGTTGAGATTTTTTGCAGGTACACAGGTGAACTGTCAAAGCCTTGTATTCTAGATATATATAGCGTCTAGGGAGAGTCTTCAACTTCTGTCCTCTATTTGTTCTAGATATGAACCATTTAGACCAGTGGAACACCTTGCTGTCTGCAGGAGGTGAAATATTCCAACTAACACTGAAAACTTCATCTTTGTTCTTCATAAAGTATATCCATGTCTTCCTAGAATAATCATCAATAAAAGAAACATAGTATACATACTTGCTTAAAGAACTAGATGACATTGGACCGCATACATCGAAGTGAATGATTTCCAAGATTCCTTTTGCTTTGCTTTTGCTACTTGGAAATGTCTCCTTTGTGTTCTTTCCTTTCGCACATCCTTTGAAAACTCCTTCATGTTTTTCTTGAATTTCTAAAAAACCTTCAACAACTTTGCTTGCAATTGGTAGTGCTCTATAGTGCACATGTGCAAGCCTTCTATGCCAAAGTTCATTTGGCTCTACTGTGTCATGGACCAAAGCTTGTTCTGGATGGCCCTTCAATTTGTATAATCCTCCTTCTTGTTCTCCAATTACTATTGCATCGTCAATAGCATTTCCTCTTGGCCATCTACAAATGCAACCCTCGTGCCTTTTGCATCTAGTGCCGATATGGAGAGAATATTCTTCTTTAGTCCTTGTACAAACAATACATCCTTCATTTTCATAGACTTTCCAGAGTCTAGCTTGTAGGGGGATTCACCACTACCTTTTATGGGATATTGGTAGTCATCCCCAAGTTTCACCTTATGGGGTGAATTATGTTTGAATAGTTTTTCAAAATATTCCTTGAATCCTGTCATGTGTTTGGAAGCCCCACTGTCAATAATTCAATCTTTGCTTCCATGAGTGACAGCTCCCGTGAAAGCGGAGATTAGAACATAGTCTTCATCACTTGAAGAGTCTTCACTTTCTTGTTTTACTTTCTTCCTAGGAGGATCATCATCCTTAGCAGTGTGAGCATGATGTCTTCTTTTGGAGTTATTCTTCTTCTTGGATCCACTCTTATTCATGGGACAACTTCTAGCAAATTTTCCTCTTTCATCACATGTATAACATCTGAGTTTGGATGGATCCCTTCTTACAAAATTACTTTTCTGATGAGAATTCTTACCTTGGTGATGATGATTTTCCCTTCTACCTTTCTTGGAGTGTAATGTGAGAGCTTGATATTAACTTCCCATCTTTTCTTCTCGAGCTACTATTTGAGATTCTTCTTGTGAACATTCTTCCCGCAGTCTATTGAACATGATTAGCTTCTTCCTAGCGCAGATTCCTTGGATGAAAGAATCCCATGACCTAGGGAGACCATTCAAGGTTGTCATCATAATTTTTGCATTCTCCACTTATTCATATACTACTTCAATTTGTTCTTTAATCTAGGACACCCTTTTGAAATATGACTGGATCGTCTCCTAATTCTAGATCTTTACATTCTTCAACTGGTTCCTTAGAGTCATCTTTTGGTTTATTTTCTTCCCTTCAAACAGTTTGGTTAGGGCATCAAACATAGATTTAGGTGTCTTGAGGGAGGACACCTGTGGTATGAGGTGATCCTTGATTGAATCAGCAGTAATCCTCTTTTCCATAACCAACTTTTTCTTATGTAAGGCCTTATCCTCATCTTCCTTTGGAACTGGAACCTCCTCATTAATGTAGGAGTCCAACTCATTTTCTTCCAGTACCAGGGAGATCCTATACTTCCAAGCTCGGAAGTTATCGGCTCCCTCAATATTTTCATCAAGCTTGGTATGATGAGACATCTTAACTAACAACCTCAAATGGAAATTCAAAATATTTAGATCTTATCAGGTCAAGATGTTAGATCTAGATTTGGAGCTGAATTTTTGCACTACTGGTTCAGTAGAAGATTAGGGTTTGAATTTTCCAAAGTTCTATCCAACCAAATGCTTTGATCTTGATCTCTAAAATTTTATTTTGAGGAGGAGATCAATCCAATCCTAGGCTCACTCAAAAATTCCACTTTTGTGGAAATCCCTAATTTCCAACAGTAGTGTCGGGTCCAAAACTGAAAAATCCTAGAATTAGATTCTGCTTCAATAGAAAGATGCGCCCTAGGGAGGAGATTTGGCCCAACCTTCTTTTGCTGAAAATATATGGAGAGAGATCCAAAAAGTAGGAATCCCTAGTTCCCACAGCTGCACAGTGTCTTCATCTCAGGTTAGCTTTGATACCATGTTAGATTTTTAACATTAATCTAGCATTATATTAGGATCTTTAATTGAGAGAATAACAAGCACATCAATCAAACACAAGAGACAATGAACACAGTGTTTTTCCTCGGGTAAACCATAAACGGAGAAAACACCGCAACTTCCTCAGAGATAGAATCAGCACCAAAAGTAAAACCCAAAACAATAAGATGATCTCCTAACAGCAGTAGCCTCTTTCTTTCTAGCCCCAGCAACTTCTTCTCCCTTACCTATGTGCTACAACTGAGTGTTAGTGAGTGTGTGTTAAATAGAGAGACTCACTCTCTATTTATACTAATTCTGGACTTTATAATGACTCACCAGGGATGACTTCACCAGGTGAGTCTAACAACCCTAGGGCCCCAAAACTGCGGGGAATTTAACCCTTGAACAATAGGAGGGTTACCCACATTGACTTGACATGACTTGTTTACATTATAGAACCTCCTGATCGAAACATCGGGGCATGACATGACTCAATTACATTACAAACACTTCTCGTAATAAACATCAGGGTACAATACAAAAGAAATACAAGTGAATACATTTTGAAGTTACAATTACATCAACACCTCCTTCCTACTACCTCCACTATGTTATAAGATTATATGCTTAGTAAGGACCTATTGTACAGGAATAAACACCTTATAACTGAAGGTCTGGGGTTACCAACATACTCAATAAACTTGTAGACAATTGACTCTAGAGTGCATTAAAGGAAATAGGAGGATAGGAAAGACTCACCCTATACACGACGGTTGATCCTAGCTTGTCCTCTTCTGCTCTGCTTCTCCTCCAAAGCCTTCAAGGATGCTTTCTCCTTCACCTGTCAAGGATCAATCTTCCAAATACAAGATGATTCATATATATAAATAGGTTAGATAAATCATATACAGGATGCTAAAACATAAACATTTATCAAACCACAATACATGAGATACATTCAAGACACAATATGGAAGAAGGATTCTCTTTATTAACAATAATAGAAAGAGTTTAGATTACAACCCAACGCTTGAGACAAGGAATCCTCTGTAGCCAAAGGATTTTGAGTTCCACTACTCCAAAGAATTCTATATAAACTCCACCAGCATAACTTTACTCTCCAAGTGTATGTATCCAACACCCTCCCCAAGGCCTGTATTTATACTAGGTGAAATAAGGCAGTTTCGAAGGTTGAGGAGGTTGAGGCAGTTAAGGAGATTAAGGTAAATGGCTTAACTAATCTCAAGTAATCACGTGTTTTTATTTTTAATGTCAAAGGTAGTTATACACGGGTATCAAGACTAGAAAATCGCATATGATCCACGAGTTTCTCTAAAGGCAACCCGTGTATACATATATACGTGACATACAACAACTAAGACTCACGTATGACACACGAGTTGCATATATAGAGAGTTGTGTCTATGTCTTGACATAGCTAAAGGGTAAAAAATAACCAGCTGGATGGATGATGAATGTAATTGATAATAAGCCCATCTATAGTGTTTTGGGAAACCCTCAATCCATAGATGTCATTTTGTGTGCCAACATGAGGGATGTCGGCACTCGGATGGAGAGGTGCCATTCAAGTGGATAACAGATGCCCCCTAATGTGTGAGGTCAGAGGGAAATGATGGCCAAAATACATTATAATCTTTATCTTTTGGAGAACTCAGAAATCCAATGGAGCAGAGAGAGTACCTGAAACAAATACATAGTAATGTCATATACAAAGTTACATCTGAGGATGCTATGTTCAATTTACTGGAACACTAGCTCCTTTACAATATTTGAGTACAGCATATGATACGGGTATGAAAACCACGTATATTACAAAGGTGGATCGAAGCCACAATATACAATAACGATGAATCTTCAAAGATCTGGAAGCTGTGTATATGGATAGAACATAATCTTGCGCAACTTAGTCCATAGGTGAGGAACTAAGGTCTTCATAAAGGATCCCAAAGAACTAGTACAATCCAAGCCATGCGAATAAGGGTAAGATGAAGTCGAACATGGAAAGGAATCAAAAATTTGTCAATCAATAGATGATAATTGAAAACTAAAGCAAAGGAATCCACCAATGATGAAAGTGAATCCTGAGGTACAAACATCAAAACTCTAGGTCTTCGTCATCAGGAAGTACTGAAATGGAACCATGCTGTGATAAGGAAGGAAATAGATCCTCCAACGGATCACAAGAGTGACTAGGAATTGGGAAAAAGAAGGGAGAAACAACAGATAACAGATGTAACAATGATGGGATCAGGCTATAGATCAAACATTGGGTATAGTCCTTGAACAATGAGCACAACACAGAGATGACCCAATGAAATGGTTAACTTATAGATGGAACAACTAGACCTATATGTCATGTAGGAGACATGATCATATTCCCCAGGTATAACGGACAAGAGGAGTAAGAAACTCAAGGTAATGGCTGAATGGAAAAGTAATAATTGAAACATGGATATCAGAAAACAAAGAGTGCTATGTTCAAGGAGGACATGCTACCATTACTGAAAAGAAGAGAAAACTCCTTCCTTACCTTCCCTATTAAATTTTAACAAGTCCAGGATAGTAAACTTGGATCCCTCTTCATTTTTTAACAAGCTTGAAGAGACGGGAAAATAATGCTTGATAGTGTCACTGATTCGTGGATTTAATGAGCCCGAACTA